>CAJDSM010039338.1:0-28209 GCA_903981925.1 Ostrea lurida
GATTGTCTATTGCCACATGACACTGCCATGACTGTCTATTGCCACATGACACTGCCTAGCTGCAATGATGTAGCCCTCTCCGATTTTTTTTATTCTGACATTTACGGGAAAGGAGAGGGCTACATTATTGCAGCTAGACACTGCCATGATTGTCTATTGCCACATGACACTGCAATGATTGTCTATTCAGCGTAGGTATTGCTTAGATTAGCATTGTGATGTCAACGTTGTTCTGCGTATGATCAGCTTTTGAATCGAGGCAAGCTACTTACAGACAAGTTGTTGTTGCAGAGGTTTCAACAGTCACGTTTAAAGGCAGTATTTCGTAAATTCTATTGTCGTTATAACAATTTAGTTTACCAATATGACCTACCATTGAGTCAAATGCTGTCTGATGTGTTTCATAGCCATTGTTAAGCCGTTTTTCACACACTGAATTGACTACGGATTGTTCCGTTTACCTGATCAAGACTATGGGCTCGCGGTGGGTGTAACCACTCAACAGGGGATGCTTACTCCTCCTAGGCACCTGATCCCATCTCTGGTGTGTCCAGGGGTCCGTGATTGCCCAACTCTTGTTTTTGTATTCTATTCAGGACTACGGGATTGATCACTGTTTGTTATCTTTGCCTTTACATTTTCAGGATGTTCCTTGATTGGTCCAGACTTAATATTTTCTGGTGTTTATCTAAGTGAGTTCAAACCAACTTAACTTGGGGAGGTTATATTCAGAATCGTAGATATACTAACACTTTCGTCAGCGAATCAAAGTGCGCGATTTAAAGTCTATGTATCGAGCCCGGTACCTTTTGAATTCAATGCCGTTGAATTCTGCAAGTAAGACTATATGGATAAGATTTTATTTTCACTGACTTTTCGGTGTATTTGGATTTTCACTGACACATCAGACGATATTTGTTTTTGACATTCTGTCCACCAATCATGTTTTGAATGTCGGACCATTTCTTTTTGGCTCTCTCTTCAGATCTTGACTTACTGGTATTAAGCCCTTACAGGAACATACCTGAGCCTGCTAGAATAAAAAGTAGTTTTAAATTGAATGATTTCGTATGAAATCCAACTAATTAACTGATTTAAAACCATCCCCTCCTCTCCTCATCACTTGACTTCCAATAAGAGTATCAGTTAAACTGATGGATGCTCCCTGAACGCCATCTAACCAATGAAATATTTCATCTGACAAAATTAATGATTTGCCTAATGGCCTATGACTGTTGAAATACTCTTCAATGAATTTTATTTTTCATTTCTAAGATATACTGATAATGACCTTTACAATGTGACCTACAGTGGGCTTTTTTCTTCATGTCAAAACTGCTAAAATAAGGAACTTTTCCTTATAAGAGGTATATGTTCTGAGTAGCCTTGATTTGTCTAAAAACGACCTTGAGAGGCCTTGGTACAAAAAATCAATAACTTGAAATATTGTTGAAATGAAGGGTTTTTTTTCAGATAGAAGGTAAATGTTTTGAATAATATTGACATTTCCAAAATATCTTGAATGACCTTCAACCGAAAGCCATTAACTTGTGTAATACCCCGTGGGGACTCGGGCTAGAATAGGTCCTCAGCACCCGTTGCTTGTCGTAGGGACGGTCCACAAAAAACCGAGGTCCCATGTCACACCATGTGTGGCACGATAAAAATCCCTCCCTGCTCAAAGCTAGGCCATGGGCGCGGCGAGCACTGATAAGCCTAAATTTGCAGCCCTTCACCGGCAAATGGTGACGTCTCCATAATGATTCTCGAGAGGGACGTAAAACATCTATACAACCAAAATTAACAAACTTGTGTAACAGATGTTCAATGCGTTTTGGGAAGGTCAAGGTCACTCAGAGCATTATAAAAGTTCTTTATTTCAACAGTTTTTAATATAACATTCGCATCTCCTAAACCTTTGATCAGAAAAATATTCCTTAGGAATAGGACTTTGGACCAAGGTCTTTTGGGAACGTCAAGGACACTCTGTGAGAGCATGTTTTCAAAAGTTTTGAACAGGTATTGATCATACATGTATATCAAACAAATAAGTAATTCACATAGAGGTCACTCATGGTCATTTTGGAGAGGTCAAGAACATATGATTTAACAGGACGTTGAGAGACCTTGATCCATCAGGTAACAGATCCACACGCCTTTGTCGCTCTAAGGAACATTTGTGACGAATTGTATCAATTTCTGAAGAAAGGCTTAGAAACAGTGACTATATACCGGTATGCATGCATATATACTCTCACGAAAATTTTCGGGGAGTATAGATAATTGTACTTACAGTATTCTTTTAAAAAATATAATTCTTCAAAATCATGTTTCAGTTTTAAACAAATTTAATATCCCAATCAATGAGACGGACTAATGTGAATTACTGTACCGATACTTCAGAAAAACCCTTACAAAGATATATTGCTGGATTTAGTGAATTTCCCAAGCCCCTGTCTTTACTCCTCATGAAAATATTGCCAGCTGTGAAGGAGCAACTTCAGACATACTGAGCAACAACATAAGCCAGAAGTGGTGTAAATCGAATGTCATATCAACAACATCAAAACGTATGACTTTTCAACACTTTACACGACCATTCCTCACGATGAATTGAAGGGTAAACTTTTTAACATTCTAGATATAAAAGAAGAAACCTCAAGCGGTGGCCTTTAATTCGACATTTCGATTTATTGACGACGTTTTATCTATTGTCATTCATATGTCCATTTTTTATATCCCAGCGAACTAGAAAAGACACCACAGAGCCTTCACTATCTGCTTCGTATTTGAATATTTTATTGCACATAGACGTTTAACGGCAAATCATCAACTCAACTTTATGATAAACGGGACAAAATCAATATCTCCATGGTCAGCTTCCCATATTTATGTAGCAACATTCCATCATCACATGCATATGGTGTGCATGTCTCTCAACTTATTCGATTCGCAAGAGCTTGTTCTGCGTACGATAAGTTTTTGAATCGAGGCAGGCTACCTACAAAAAAGCTGTTGCTGCAGGAATTTCAACAATCACCTTTAAAGACAGCATTTCGCAAATTATATGGTCGTTAAATATAACGATCTCGTTTGCCACTGCATCTTGTCATTGTCTGGCGTGTTTCGTAGCAATTGTTAAGCCGTTCTTTATTGATACACCGATTTGGACTACGGATTATCGGTACTCCGTTTACCCGACCAAGACAATGGGCTCACGGCGGATGTTACTTGTCGACAGGGGATGTTTATTCTAGGACCCGTGGGGATCCGGGTTAGAATAGGTCCTCAGCATCCCCTTGCGTGTCGTAAGAGGTGACTGAATGGGGCGGTCATTCGGATGAGACCGGGAAAACCGAGGTCCCGTGTCACAGCAGGTGTGGCACAATAAAGATCCCTCCCTGCTCAAAGGCCCTGAGCGCCGAGTATAGGCCAAAATTTTGCACCCCTTCACCGGCATTGGTGACGTCTCCAGGAGTGAAATATTCTCGGTGGGACGTAAAACAATAAATAAATCAATATTCCTCCTAGGCACCTGATATTGTTTCCCGGGTATTGTTTCTGTAAATAAGATATGACGTCTGTATACTAATTATAACAGTGTTATTATTAGTATACAGACGTCAAATCTTATTTACAGAAACAAGTGCCTGTGGATCCCACCTCTGGTTTGTTCAGGGGGTCCGTGTATGTCCAACTCGCTTGTATTCTGTTTGAGACTTATGAGATTGATCACTAACTATTATCGTCGCTTTTTCATTGATATGTCGCAAGTCTAGAGAAAACTCTATATATCAATGAACATTTGCGCCAAGCTATTAAACCATTATTAAACCACTATTAAATGTCTTTAAAGCAAACTTATGCTACTAGGTTAACAACTTTTACTACTTTGCTAGCTCATACTAGTTACCATTTATATCACATTATTCAAAAACAGTTTTAAATTCTGCTTCGTTTCATTAGCAGTTTTATATTTCGTTCTGTTTCGTTAGATTTCGTTCCGTTTTAATGTTGATTTGTTTCGTTTCGATTGGATTTCATTTCGCAATTTACAATTACCTCTAGCTAATTCACTGAGGCGTTCAGATGCTCGCCCATATTTTATCATCATAATTCATACAGTTCGGTTACGTGATCTACTTCGTTTCGTAAGATTTCTTTCGATTTGATTTTGTTTCATTATGTCTCGTTTCGCGTTTTAAAGATACCCTCATATATTGCTACAATCAACAACCTCTACACTCCATACAAACCTCGGATGTGTAGTGGTGTACACCAATTTGTAACATTTCTTCGCCAGAAGTACCTGTTTACTCCTTTCCACTCTGCTTCGGATACAGACAACTTTTTTGGCGCGCGGCAGTTTGCAAACATCACCCAGACAATAACCGTTCGTTATTTGCAACCTTTCATGATGATTCAAAGGTCGCATTAGTAAAATTGCAATTTTACTTTGATCACGTGAATTTAAAAACCCAATATCATAGCGACCATCCGATCACATCCGAGGTTACGGTATATTAGTGTGCGAGGTTACGAGTCAAGCGAGAAGTTCCGAGTGGTATTGCTTTGCAATACTTTCCGAAAATTTGATAATTTTTACTAATTACGTAACAGATATACAGATTGATGGAGACCAACAGAAAGACAGAAGGAAAATGACATACAGACAGACAGATGAGAGTGGATGGAGACCTTCAGACAGACAGACTCCTACACACGTATACCTCTAGCTGCAATCCCTTGGGGAAGGGGAGGGCTACAACTCCAGAGGATCTCCGTAATGGTGCAGATGCGGGAATGATTCACTCCCGCAACAATTTCGATTTTTATAATCATTTGCTGGGCTTCTTTGCGTAAATTTATAAAAAAGAATGGCAAAATATATTTCATAGTCTATAAATAAATTTCTAACCTGCAACTTACAAGTTTTGAGGCTTTATCCGGCAATTTTAAACAATATCCATATACTGCAATTTCTCGATTTTTTTATTTGGGCGCCATGTTTGGCGCTGGACTTCCTGTTGGCATATGCCCATGTAAGGAAGTGTTTACTTAAATATACGCGTACGAAAGACAGAGCGATTTCGTCGGTATATCAAGTTAAAAAAGGGTTAGCAGTGTAATCTTTTTTCTGCCACCATATAATATTTGTTTCTTCGTCGGAATGGTTCATGTTCACGTTAAAAAACATTTTCCTGTTGTTGTTTTTTTTTTTGGTTTTTTTTTTTTTTTTGTTTTTTTGTTTTTTTGTTTTTTTGTTTTTTTGTTTTTTTGTTTTTTTGTTTTTTTGTTTTTTTGTTTTTTTGTTTTTTTGTTTTTTTGTTTTTTTGTTTTTTTGTTTTTTTGTTTTTTTGTTTTTTTGTTTTTTTGTTTTTTTGTTTTTTTTGTTTGGTTAGATCCACCTCCGAGATCTCGCGATAACAGGTAAGGCGGAACAAACGAAGAATTTAGCATTTTGCACATGAAGTTTATAGAAAAACATCTTAGTTAGACACACACTAGCAAAACGTAGGCATCCTAATTGATCTATACAACATTATAGACAAATATACGGCGCTTATTTTAGATTATTCTGCAAAATATTTTGCACCATTACGAAGATCCTATGGAATTGTAGCCCTCTCCCGTAAACATCAGAATTTTAAAAAATCGGAAAGGGTTACATTGTTGCAGCTAGTGTACCTCTACTTTGGATCAACACATCCAAGGGGTTGGTATCATCATACCATACTTACATGTATGTTAAACATTTTACTGTAGGTTTGACGCGGGGCTGCATGGCATTCAGAATAGAAACCCCACCTCCGGACGCGAGCACCTTAATCACTTATCTATTGCGCAAATCAACTTGTTAATTACAAAATGTAAAGAACATGTCTAAGATGCATGCAAAATTGGGATAAAAATTAAGGAATACAATATATATATAAATGCAATTAGTCCGAAAATATGAGCAATTGAGATATGTCATGCATAGTAAAAATTACAATAAAACAATGTTAGGTAAAAAGGTTCTTTATAGCTTACAATAAATGATACAAATATAACATTTCAATAATAAATAGCTAACATAAAGATACATGTATATTGCCTTTAGGAGTTCATCACTTTTATAAGGCAATATCATGCTGTTCAGATCAGATGTTTGGGACCGGTTACATATACATGATATCTTTAAACTGTACATATCAGTATTAGTGAGACTCAGTTTTTATAACACAAACATTTGTTTACAATACAATTTGTTTACATTTTCAATCTGTTACTTTACTCCATGGCCATTCACATTTCCATTATGTCCATTGTAAACGCCATTTTCATTCTTTTCACTCCAGTTTTTCAAAATCCCTCTTGCTTTCTGTAATGCGTCCTCTGTCTGTTAATGGTAAAAATAATTGTATGTATTTTGCACCGACTTGCTTTACAATAATGAAGCAGATTTTTCAGCAAATGAAATACATGTTGTACCAACATTGTAAAGAATTTTGCGGGGCTAAAATATTGCGATTTTTATCTTTAAACATTTCGAACTGATTTGAATTTCGCGGATAGTAAATATCATATACCCAAATACATTGAACAACACTTAGCGATGGTTTTATTTTCGCGATATGTGATATAGTTGCGAATATAGCGAAAATAAAGCCCACGCGAATATTTCCCCCTTTACAGTAGTATGATCAACATATCATATTAATATTTTGTAAAATTTGTGTCGTAATGAGGTTTATTTATGACACTGACTACACATAACTTTCCTATAAACTACTGCTAATTTCATTTTGTAAAACTATAACGGAATCACGTGCTGATTAATACCTTTGCAAAACACACTCGGACAAATCTGTCTCCAAAATGCCTATGCTCCTCACTGTAGAAAATGGACAAGGGGATAAGGGTGATTTTCTGGAGAAAAAGAAGTATACGGCATGCTTACTATGGATAGATGCGGTTGATAACGTTATAGAATTCACAGTCCTGATTTATAAAATGTCAAGGTTGCAACCGAATCAGCAGCTGATTGAATCAGACACAGAATTCTACGTAAATAATGGAACATGAACTGTGTATATTAAATCAATGATATTAAACATAAATTTCCATTTGACATTCCACATTTAAAAAAAAAAAATGAAAAGATCACCTTTTCTTTGATAGCCCACTTGACAAACTGGGAGTCGTAAGCCTCTTGGCTCCCTGGGTTGATGCCGTCTTCTGTATCTGGTGTGGGGAAAGATACAAGTCTTGTTTTGACTTTTAAAAACTTGTTTGAATAACACATATGATATCCGGGGTTGTTTGATCGCGCACACAATAACTGGATCAACTGTATACTCTCTCGGCAAAGTTAATGCATTATTCGTTTCTTGCTTCAAAGTGAAATAATGAAAATAACATTTTGGAGAATTGTGTGGTTTGTTTCATTACAATGATTTACCTATAGAGGAAATGTCCGCCACAATGAAGTACCCTCCACCAGGAGTGATTGGCTGTAGTCCTGCATTCTCTAGGTATGTCGACATTTCGTCTCGCTTTTGTTCCATTTGTTTAGCTAGCAGGGAGAAATAGCAATCAGCGTTTTCCATCCGAACTTCCTCTGTTTCAAATGCCATAGCCAACGCTTCCTATTAGTCAATCAATAATTACAAACTTTAGTATCTGTAAACAGTATGGCAAACTTTACGATGCTAAATCTTAAGAAAACAAGAATTCTGGTTCGCTTTACTCCTCAAAGACACCCGTGGGGATGATCCGGGTTAGATAGGTCCTCAGCATCCCCTTGCGTGTCTTAAGAGGCGACTGAATGGGGCGGTCATTTGGATGGGACCGAAAAAACCGAGGCCCCGTGTCACAGCAGGTGTGGCACGATAAAGATCCCTCCCTGCTCAAAGGCCCTGAGTGCCGAGCATCTAGGCCTAAATTTTGCAGCCCTTCACCGGCATTGGTGACGTCTCCATATAAGTGAAATATTCTCAGTGGGACGTAAAACAATAAATAATCAATCAATCAATACTCCTCAAAGACCCACGTGTTTAAGAGAATCTGACCGAAAACTCTTGGCTTGTCAAGATGTTCTTACCTGCAATACTGAAGGTGTTCCCCTAACAGCCAGGTGGTGGAATAAATGCATGGCGGAGATTAAATGCGTGGGACCTATTGCCCATCCAATTTTCCACCCCGTAACACTGAAAGTTTTACCAGCACTGCCCATGGTTATTGTTCTGTCAGCCATTCCATTTAAGGTGGCTGAAATAAAAGGATAAAATGTAAACACTAAATAAAGTATATCCCTCAAGCATATTTGAAAGACTAAGTTTTTAATTTCCTACATTCACCGACAACTTATATCACAAAATTTTTTTTATAAAGATTGAATGCCTTTTTATAATCTGTATTATGTGAGACATGCGGTAAAGGGTTAGGACAATTTCCGCTTCGCCAATCATGCAATGGATACAATTTACTTTATTCTTCATTATCTTTTTGTCCTCCATCATTATTCAAAAGAACTACACATGTGTTTCTTAAATTAGCGTACACATCTATTTAAACCATAAAGAGTTGCTCTATCGGAAATAGATACTTCACCTATTCGAACACGCTCTCGCTCTCCATAGACCAGCCATTCATAGACTTCGTCAGAAAAGCACAGTACGTCATACTTCACACATAAATCTGCTATCTCTTGCAGTTCCTCCCTGGTAAAAACCTGAAATTGATTATAACCCAAAAGGTATATTTATTCTGTGAATAAGGGCGATGGAAATCTATTAGTGTATATTGGAAAATATTTGTTGTAGAAAAAGTAAAGACATTATTGATTTACTTTGCATTCTTATTTATATTCCGACAGTTCTTGTACTCACTTTCCCAAGCGGGTTCATAGGATTGTTTACTACAATTGCTTTAGTTTTCTCGTTGAATGCAGCCTTCAAAGTTTCAATATCATATTTCCAGTCATCACTTTCATAGGAGCCTGGTTTCTGTAATGATTTACAATGCCGTCACCTCAGTGTAGTTTCAATGTCGACTCTTGTCTTTTGTCCGGATATTAGTATCATAAAAGGTGAAGATAACGAACAGTGATCAATCTGATAACTGTTACAAAGAATACGACAATAAGGGTAGGACAAACACGGATCCCTGGTCATGCCAGAGGTGGGTCCAGGTGCCTATAAGAAGTAGGCAGTCTTTGTCGACCGGTCACACCCGCTGTGAGCCCTAGATCTTGATCAGGTAAACAGGGTAATCCGTAGTCAAAATCAGTGCCCAAAAAACGGTCTAATAATTGGTATAAAACACATCAGACACCATTTGACCCGATGACGGGTTGGTAAATTAGATCTTTATAACGATCATAGAAGTTGCGAAACGAGACTGTTGAAACCCCTGCAACAATTTATTTGTCAGTAACCTGCTTCGATTTTAAAACTGATCATTCGCAGAACTAGCTCTTGCGTATCGAATCAATTGAGAGACATATACACCGTGTGCATATGATAAAGGATTGATTGTATATTGTTTAACGTCCCATTCGAGAATTTTACTCATGTAGAGACATCACCATTGCCAGTGAAACTTTAGGTATATGCTCGGCACCTATTGCCTTTGAGCAGGGAGGGATCTTTATCGTGCCACACCTGCTGTGGTGAGGGACCTCAGTTTTAGCGGTCTCATCCGAAGGACCGCCCCATTTAGTCGCTTCTTACGAAAGCAATGGGGTTTTGAAGATATATTCGAACCAGAATCGCCACAGGAAGCAAGTGATAATGGAAGGTGATAATTGATTATTTATTGTTTTACGTCCCACTGAGAATATTTCACTCATATGGAGACGTCACCAATGTCGGTGAAGGGCTGCAAAATTTAGGCCTATGCTCGACACTCAGGGCCTTTGAGCAGGGAGGGATCTTTATCGTGCCACACCTGCTGTGACACGGGACCTCGGTTTTTACGGTCTCATCCGAATGACCGCCCCATTCAGTAGCCTCCTACGACACGCAAGGGGATGCTGAGGACCTATTCTAACTCGGATCCCCACGGATTGAAGGTGATAATGGAATGTTCCTACATAAGCTAAAGCCATCCCTATTGTCAAAGTTGAATTGTTAACATCTATGTTCAATAAAATACCTAAGTATATAGCAGGTGGGGGAATACCGAGAGGTTTCTTTTATTTCGAACAGACATATCATTTTTAATAGATAAAACGTCAATATATCGAAATGTCAAGATCAAGGCCACAGCAAGATATTTTGTTTCTTCTCAATGTAAAAGTTTCCAAAAAAATAAACTTTGCCTCATAAGAATATGAAAAAAACCAGATCAGTTAATAAAGGAGAACAATTCGTGCCCATGGAAATTCCAACTGACTTGTTGAAATGCCTTATCAATGATAAACTTCAACCTTTTAATTATACCGTTACAAACATTAAAAGCATTATAAAAATGAAATTCATAAAAATACAATTCCATCTCGGAGTGAATATTCATGATTCCATTATTCGGTATATGGAATATAAGATAACATATACATGTATTAGGAAGTTGTTCGGAATATGTGTGCATTTGTTCATCAAAATGACGTACCCTATTGTCATTTTACGATGATTTTCAGGGAATCAGTAAAATATGTGACTTAATTAAAGTGAACAATCAGTAGATGCTTAATAATCCCTGTGCAAGATCAATACATGTATATTGTTACAGTTTTGTGAATGGGGATGGTAATTCTTTCATGTTATAAGTTTAATAACCCTTGTCTTCTTGCAAATATTGCACTAATGAACATGTTGTCAATACACGGATCGACAATTCAATTGCCATTATCGGTACCATTATCATTAATTAGTAGGACATCAAATATCTTTTCTCGTTAGAGCTATTAAACTAAACACTTACCGGAATTAATGGCACATAGCGAATAATGGCCCCCGCTAGACCTGCCACAACTTTGTACGGTTCATAACAGGGTTCCAATAATATAACCTGGAATTCATTCAGAGATACATTGAAATATGATGACAACTTTTGACTTTCAGCAAATAAACATTCATAGATCAATTCATCGCTGACCTCGTCTCCTGGGTTGACTAAGCCTTGAAAGGCAGCGTACATCGCCTCATATGCGCCGATCGTAGTGACCACGTTCTTCATAGGGTCTAACGTCTGCTGTAGTTCTCGGCTGTAGATTTTGGCCAGAATTTTCACCAATCGCGGATGACCCTTAAAAGATGGTGCAAATTACATGTAAGTGAAAGTATACGTGTTTGAAAGGACATACGTTAGTCGTGTGTCCAGTAGCGAATGGTACTCACAAGGGTCCGTGTGTAATGATGAATCATATGATTGGATTCGCTGGTCACGTGGGCTAGCGCGTTACGAATATGCTTTGGTGGCGCAAAATCTGGAAATCCCTATTAAAAGATGAAAGAATTTTTAAAAGTGTTTAATTTCATTTTTACCTTACTCTCGGTGTTTTAAGAAAAATCCATGATCATTAATTAACAAAGAAAATATAATTCTCTAAGTTAGCATAATCATAGAATACCGGCTGTTCTACTTCCCCAATTACAACTTACCAGAGCTAAATTCAGAGACCCATGTTTGACAGATAGTTGTAAAATCTCTTCCCTGGAAGAAAAAAAAAGATGAAATATGCTGAGACGAAAACAAAATAGATTTCTTTACCTAAATGTAGAATCTAGCAATGTTTCTTTAGATGCATTCAAGGAATAAATGTCACTCATGAGGTTATGAATAGCAACGCTCCACGTAGTTTGCATGCATTTCATAAAAGGCATGCCGTCATCAAGCCTTGCCGTTCACACATACCTCATATATTATGGGGGGGGGGATGAAATTTATTTTGTATGTTTACATTCTAATTTCATTTCTGTGTTAAGAAAAAAAAATAAAAAATTTAAATTATCTTTATTTATACGCACGCATTGTAATCAAAGAGAAATAGTGATTTGTAGAGATATCAAAGGCATAAACAATAAAAATGTAAATATAAAAAAATAATTTAACCCCTCCCCCCAAAAAACAAACAACAACGACAAAACACCCCCCCCCCCCAACAAAACAACAACAAAAATCACAGTTTTCGAATGTAAATATCGATGTATAACAACAACGAAGTATTCTTATTACATTTTGAACAGTGAACTATTGCATTTTATTAATTGAATTGAAACTGATATTTTCACAGTTGTTATTTTCACACTGTACAAAAGTAATACATGTACCTTCAGATTGTGAAAATAATCAACGGAACTATTGTTTTGAAAATCAATAAAGAAACAGCTGGAGATAAAAATGATCCAAATAAAATGTAATGAATGAAAAATTCTAGATTTTATTGTTGGTTATAGAATTTATTTGCAATTTCACACACGCACGCGCGCACGTGATAAATCTCATATCCAACTGAAAACAAATCTCTTTGACATTTTTTTTTTAATAGAATACAGAGATGTTAAGCCACATAAATATTTTTTAATAAAGAAGAAATAAAAGATGACGAAATTGTTTACTTACCAAATATTACTTTTCTGTTCACTGATTATTCTGTTGGAAAATATATGCTTCGTTGAATTCATTTTTTCTTTCCTAAAATGTTTCAAAGCAGTAGTTGATGTAGCAAATCCACAAGTTTCAGATAAAAGGGTAAATGATGTAAAAATTCAGCAATGCCTATGTGGCCTTCAACATTCTACTTACAATTTTACTTCTGCCCTTCTGCAAAGATGATTAAAGTATAAAACATACAGCGAATGAATTCCCGAATAAGATAAAACGCGTAGCCTTGATGTCTTAAGCCAGTCAGGTGATGAAAACAATCCGCGGCGGCTAGCTCACGTTCTCTTCTACAGTTGACATTACAAATGACATTGGAGAATAAATGTTATGTAAGATATTGGGTGGTTTTTTTTTTTTTTATTCCAAGCTCAATCCAGAGAGAGAGAGAGAAGAGAAGATGAGAGAGAGAGAGAAAGAAGAGAGAGAGAGAGAGAGATCTAAGGTAAATAACCACCCTTCCCCCTTTCACGAGATCACAGCAAATTACATGGCCGGGTACATGGCAGTGCATAGCGTTAATTTTTTCTAAAATAAATCTAATTCATTCACACATAATTCCTATCATATGCGTCTGATATCTCGTATTCTTGGGTTAAGAATGTATATATCTATATATTGACGATCTTTTCTGGTAGTCAATCAGTTAATGGAAACAGGCACAGGTATATTAAGACTTTTCGTATTATCTAGTCAAGGTCAACTGACCAGATTTGGTCAATACGGTACACAAAGGTCATCAAACGTTTGGGAATCATCTCTAAAATACTTCCTTTCAACAAAAGTGTGTGGCATATATATTAAAATTGTCATACATGAAAAATATGAAATGACTTACTCGAAATATCTTCAGTGTGCTGCCTTGAAATGAAAATGCCTCAACTAGTGCGCTAATAAATCCTTTGTACATAAGAGCAGTCTTTCATTGTCCCAAAAGAAGAAAGGGAAGCTTTAATTCAGTCCTTATCTGTTACATACACAAGGGGTGTCTTGTTTAATTTTCCTTACAAACATCTTCTTGTTTGAACATCATTATGCCATTAAGGAAAGAGGAAGTGTATTATACAGAATCTTGGGTCTAAATTTTAAATTGCTGTTTTCCGTTAACCTGACTAATCCTAAATTCTTTCCAAATATATATTGGGGGGGGGGGGGTTATATGTTTTTTGGTGGGTTTTTTTTCTATTTGTGTAAGAGATTGCTGAATAAACCATTTTGTGGAGTTCACACTTTATAGGTAATAAAAATAGGGGGAAATAGAGCCCCTCATGTTTAGTTTACATGTACCTGCAAGGAGATTTTGATCAGAACGTTTCTTAGTGTACTCTGTTCAAAAATAAACTTAGTTGATTTAAAAAAAAAAAAAGATTTATTTCCTACTTAAACCTATTTCCCAGTTTTGACATCAATGCTAGCGGGAATGCAAAAAAGTATTATATTTGTTCTTATATTTATTTACAATATCATTTGCTAAATTCACACACGATCTAAGTAAATGAGTACCCAAAATTTATCATTCATTATAACGCATGCTATAATTAAATATGTTGAGTTTATCCACAATTTTCACAAATTCTATAGATTGTGTACATAGCATAAGTACAGCACGTCGAGGATTCATCTTATTAGCACCAGGAAAAGTTTTTGCTAGCATTCCAAATAGTGAATACCCTGATCGACCCTGACTTGCTACTTGAAGATAACAAGCCTTGGCTTTTTTCCACGGCGTCCCGTGATCAACATCTGACGAATCACCGGTCACCCCCCCCCCCCTAAACATTCCCTGGCCACCCCTTACCATCCATCCCCTGGCCAGACAATGATCAATTAGGGTTACAACCAATATATACTTGATTGTAATTTACGTCGTATATACGATTATACATGTATATATATTGCTTACACGTAACACTTTTAGGGGGACTGTGCCACGATGTAATTATTGACAATTTACCGGGTCAGTGAGCAATGCGGACAATGGTGTGACAGAATCAAAGTACCGAAAGTATTGATAGGCGGAAGCGCGTTTGTTAGTAGCAATCTTGATCTGGTGACCTGAAAGTCAATAAGGGTCACGTGATCTGTAAGAACAACCACTGACTTAGAGTTTATACTATTTTTTTTTTTTTTTAATTTTAATTCATAACAATTTTATTCACAATAAAGTGAATGGGATTGGGCAGCAGACAACAGCCTATTATAGCCCTCTCCCTTCATAAAGGTCTTATACAATAGAATATACAAGATAATTTTGATGCAACGCATCAAATCGGCCGCTAGAATAAAACATTTTAAATAGATTCTATTTCTAAAGAAACATTATGATATAGAAACGACCAACATATATACTCTTGTCCCCTATATTTTGTCCATGCCCTTCGGTTAAAAGCTCTCTGGAGCTTGTGTTGTATTTGTTGCTTTTGCATACCGACTTTAAAGAGGTTCTAGGGTGAGGTTTGATTTGATGTCAATTTTTAGGGGAAGTGTATTTTTGATTTCTACATTGGAAGAGAAACGGGAAATTTAAAAGAAAAATTAGGGTTTTCATGCTCGTTTTCGAGCTACAGTGTTTTAAACATGACCTTTTTGCACTTAAAATTTACTCAAGATTTATTTATTTAAACTCCATTCGCCTGTTGGTGTAAACAAAACATAAGGATTATACGTAATGTAATAATTACATGAAATAGATACATAGATAATGTTCCTCTTACAATACAAGGATTAAAAATAAGAATTATAACTTGTAATGTGAAATAAATACTGAACCGTTTCTGCACTGTGGAGTATATCGGAAAACTCATGGATATAAAATTCTCGGATTAAAAATACATTTTAAGGAGTGATGTCAATTTTCTTAAAACTGTACGTAATATTCAAGAAGGTCTTAGTGCTCAAAATTTAAAATGTCACTTTTAGAAAGTAAGAGGTTTTTCGGTTCAAATTTTTTAAAATTGATGCCAGGAATGACTGTTTTTGGCACGAATTGGCACGTAAATTTGATCGGGGTTTTTTAAAGAATATGTATTCTGTTTGGAAAAATACCTCTCAGATTTCCAGGTTTGCCTGATTGTCATTTTGTCCTCCACTTCTGGGCCGGAGCGAGTTCTATTCTATTTCTTTTGACCATTCTCTCTGCTTGCTCCATCTGGAATTTCCTACTCTGCTGTGTATAAAAGTTTATTTGGATCTGTTTAACATTAAGAAGTGCCACGTTTTCAAAAAAGTCAATGTGATCAACTTGGTCGACTTGAGAAGTGAGGTATGTGGCTTGACCAACAAGTAGGTTAGCCATGTTAGAAGTTTCTTTGACATTAATGGTGTCGATCTGTGGCTTGGGTTTGTTTGGGGGTTTTTTCCAAACTTTTCAAGAATTCTTCTTCTAAAAATTTCTTCACAGGCATTTTCAGTCATGTACAAGGTTGGGCTGCAGCAAAGATCAATTTTAACTAATTTGAGACATGCAGACGGTAATACAAATCACTCTGAAGCTTAATGGGGCATAGACACGATTTGAGGTCAAATTGTTCAAATTTTAGAATTCCATTTTCAATGTTTACAATGCTCACTTAGGATATTTCTAATGGTAAGCAAAAATTTGAACGTTATAAGTGAGATATAGCACCTGCAATTCTTCACTATGTAAACAAGGCTTGACCCATGTTTTGTTTACTTATATATTAAATATGCTAGTATACAATCCGTTTAAAGTAGATTTTTTCAAATTACAAGTTCCTTTTGAACACAATTAAACAGTTATCAGCGTTTCTTTTAGTTTTCTTATTTTGTTTTTGGTTTTTTTAATATGGCATTTTCTGTGAAGCAATCTTTATGTAAACAAAAACAATTGGGCACGAGCCTTGTTTATATGACAAAGGATTGCGAGTGCTGTATCTTGCTTGTAACTCAACTACTGACATTCAGATTTTTGCTGACCATTAGAAATAGCTTGGTTAAACATTTTAAACATTAAAAACGCAAATATGAAAGTTAGCTCGAAACGTGTACATAGCCCTTTAATCACCGCAATTTGGAGATTGAGTTTAAATCATCACAGATGCATTCAGTGGGTTATATTTGAATGTTTGACTCATGCTGGTGGTCAAAATGACAATCAGGCAAACCTGGAAATCTGAGGCTTTCATCTTCAGTCATTCTCCAAGAATGCCTGAAACTTTTAGGCTCTCCTGGAAATGCCCCATCAAAACAAGAATTTCTTAGGAATGACTGAACTTTCAGGCATTTTCTGAGAATGACTAGATTCCGGATTTGACTGTAACATATATATGTTACAGTCAAATCCGGAATCTAAAATTCGAACATTTTGAACTTAAAACGTGTCTTTACTCCTTTAGGCTTCAGAGTGATTTCTATTACAATCTGTATGTCTCAAATTCGTTAAAATTTATCTTTGCTGCAGCCCAAGCTTGAACAAGGCTGAAAATGCCTCTGAAGAAACTTTTAGAAGACGAATTTTTGAAAATTTTGAAAAACGTAACAAACCAAACCACAGATTGACACCATTAATCATTTATGTTAATAAACTTGACTGCATGACATATGCTAACTTTTGGCCAACCGACTGACCTCCCTCACGACGTCGACCTAAGTTTGTGACAAAAACGTGGCAACTTCGTCTATGATGCTAATATCAATTCCAAAATAAACTTTTATAGACAGCAGAGAGGAAATTCCAGATGACAACAGAGAGAACGGCAACAGGAAGTGAGAATAGAACTCGCTCCGGTCCAGAAGTAAGGCAAAAATGACAATCAGGCAATACCTGGGAAAATCCGAGGTCTTTCCATCTTGCAGTCATTCCCAAGATCCTTGAAACTTTAGGCTCCCTTGAAATGCCTCCACAAAAAGAATTTCCTTAGGAATTGACTGAATCGTTTCGACATTGTTCCTGATGAATCGACTAGCTCAGATTCGGATTTGACCTGTAACACCCCTCCCCCCCCCCACACCTACTATTAAATAATAGTTTATATATATATTATATATATTATAGTAATAAGTACCAAGTACAACATAATATATATTATAATTATAATATATATTAATATATATATATAGCATATAATATAGTATATTTTAATCTAAGTAGTGACCAACTGTATCAGGCAAAGAATTAAAAAGTCAAATTTCGGGACACCCTTCCCTCTGCCGAGTGAGTGTTGTTGTTTATCGTGCTTTATAGTAAAAATATATATATATTATATAATATAGTTATATACTATATATATAATATTAAATATAATATATTATAAATATTATATTAATTTTGAAAATTATAGGAATAGCTATATATATCTCTATCTATCAAGACGTGTACCAACTAAATCGCAGCAAAATATCAGGAAGAAAAGTCAGAGGTTGAAATACCACATAAGTACAAATACAGGTAATGGATAAGGCTTCTTTTCCTCCGTGAGTAAATTGTTTTCAAATTCCTATAATGTAGAAATAAAATCGTTCCTTTTTTCGCTTGATATCAAAAATTTCAATGTCAACAAAACGGTGCGAAATCTTAGTCAGCAAAACTTTCGAAGAAAAAACAATTAGCGTTAACGCCTCATGAAAAGAATATGCTGATCTGAAAAGTTGTAGTGTACACCCTCCTGTTCTTTCAAAATTGATGTTCATTTTTCATATTTACTTTCTATTTCCATTTCTTACGAGATTCTAGCCTCTAAATCAGACGCACTATATTGATCAAAAGTCATATGCGAATTGCTCACATCTGCATATAGCATTCATGTGGAAATGGTACATGTAGTAAGTAAACATATTGAAGGCAAAGACATTAGAAACGAAAATACAGAGAGATAAATCAGCATTTTGAGCATGACAATAAATATACAATGTATTGAAGCAATGTTACACATCAATACATGTAGTAAAAAATTGCGTAACATACATTTTCACAGATTATCCAGTTTTTATAGTTTACTACAAATGTGGAAACACTATTTCTATAAAAAGACAAAGCACAATCTACGAAGTTAAAAATCATAGACAAATAAATCGATAATACCATAAAAGTCACAAGTAAGTTCTACATAAAACTGTCAAATGCATCAAGAATACATGCTACTAAACTACATTTAAGCATTACTGTGGACGTGTGTGGACACATGGCTATAATGTAGGGCAAAATGAAAGAATCCCTTTTAGGACAATGTCCAAGTCTTCCAGATCAATTTCTAGAATTAAAAAAAAAACACAAAAAAACTGATTTCCTAAGCAAACCATGCACTTTTGAAATGTTTATAGGGGCATAGACACGTTTTGAGCTAGATACGTTTAAATTTTAGATTTCCATTCTTAATGTCTACAATGATTACTATAGGTATATCTAAGAGTCAGCAAACATCGTTTTTAGGAAGAAATGCAAATTATAAGTATGTTAAACTTCAAGAGTGAGGTGCCACAAAGAAAAGACTTCTGAGTAACAATATCGCTAGGGTAAGGAGAAACCCCATCACCACCAACCATCACTTTTTGGTAATTATCATTTCGCGCCAGTTTTACATGCAAATTACCGGTAACTATTTTTAAATGCAAAGTTAATATACGTTTTTGAGAGTATTAAAATGTAAATGTAAGCTTGAATCTATATGCATTGAACACCACCTACACCTGGTTTAGGATTTTTAACTTCATATTTTAGAGTTTTTATGCCCATGTACTCAGAAATTTGGGATATTATATTTTGGCCTGTCTGTTTGTTTACAACCTTTAGTCTTGGCCATCCATAACGTTTGAACACTCAGTTTTAGGGCTATTGTTTTCCTTCTGATGACCTTCACCATGGATTTGTTGGTGCTCCCAAATCGGACTTTGCAAATTATTTATGAAAGATAATGTTTTAAAACCTTTTTTTTTCTATGAACTATGACAGGATAAAAATTCAGTATATGATAATGCTATCGTTTATTTTGGTTTCTGGCTGTTTTTCTGTTGTTACTGTATATGTTTGTGTGTTTGTTTTTTTAAATGAGATATGTTCCAATAATTTCACTTTACGAGGCATTCAAAATTAAAACAAAAATGAAACTGAAAATGTTTTGCATTATTATTCCTTAAAATACCACTATAGGCTTTGAAAGTGCTATCATATCACATGTTCCGTTACGAAGGTAATTGCTAAGCAACAATAAAATTACAAATATATCTTTTTTAAAAGTGAAAATTGCTGATAATTGAATGGTAGCTTAAAATCGCCCAACACACTCCTACTCTCCTTCTCTTTTTTTTTTTTTTTTTTTTTTTTTTTTACTTTTCTTTGACCATTGGTTTTTGAGAGAGAAATGACTCGCTTCTAGATTCTATATTTATTTTTATGCCCCGTGATCGAAGATCGGGGGGGGGGTATGTTTTTCCTGTCTGTCATTCTGTCTGAAACTTAATTACCTTTGGCTATAACTTATGAATGATAAGTATTAGGGCTTTGATATTTGACATACATGTACGTTTCTTATGACAAGGCCTTTTGGTTGGTTCCAAAATGTTTGACCTCCTGACCTTGACCTTTGACCTACTTTTCAAAGACTAACATTGGCCATAACTATTGAATGGCAAGAGGTAGGGTTTTCATATTCATTTGTGTATTCCTTGTGACACGCCCTTTAAATTGGTGACACAATTTTTGACAATTTTTTAAAAGATTTTAATATTGGCCATAACTTTTGAATGGCAAGAGATAGGGATTTCATATTTAATATGTGTATTCCTTATGACAAACCCCTTCATCTGGTACCACACATTTTTACCTACTGACCTTGACCTATGACCTATTTTCAACGTTGGCCTTAACTTTTGAATGGTTAGTGATAGACCTTTCATATTTCACATGCATAATCCTTATGACAAGCCCTAGCTTCCTCTGGCATGTGGAATACGGGGGCATTGGTGTTTCAGAAACACATCTAGTTTTATTTTAAGTGAGCATATTCCTTCATTTGAACAAAATTGGATCTTTTATCCAAAGGTGATTTCTAATTACGTTTGATGTTCGTTATGTTTGCCTTTTTATTTAAAGTTAACAGCAAAATTGTAATAAAATTAAAAGAGGTTACAGTTTACATGTAATTGAGCCCCGGCTCAGGTGAGCTAATCTTTTTTCTACATGTAAATATTTAGAAAAATTATCCTATAATTTTCAAACAATGTTATGTATTTTACATTTAGCAATAATTTTATACAAACTTTACACATTTTTTAATTAAATTTCTAGGCAGACAACAACAATCAATCATGCTTATGAAATTGGATTACAGCTTACATATGCATGCACATGAGAGTATAAATAGATATAATTTGGCATAAAACTAATCTTACACTGTGCAGATCACTGTGACTAAATCATGTAATATCCCACCACCAGTAAGGAGTATTCTCCTTTAAAAAAAGATTCCCGAAATGGGGAACCAGATTTAATTAATTAGCGAGTGGTATCATACTCTTTGTGTAAGTCAATTATTCCGTTTGAAGAAGGTCTCAAAAGCAATTGCAATTGCTTCCGCTTAAAACCCAAAACAGAACACAATATTAATTTTACTTTATTTTTCACCCTGTGCTGACCGGTCGCGGTGGCTCAGTGGTAGAATTCTCGCCTCGAGATCGGGAGGTTGTGAGTTCGAGCCCCGTGCTCGGACGGGCCGCGACAAACTAAGAATTTAAGATAGGTAGTGATTGCTACTTCGCCGAAAGCTCGGCATTTAAAAGTGAGAATCACGGGTCTTTCGGATATGACCTTAAAAACGGAGGTCCGGAATCACGGGTCTTTCGGATATGACCATAAAAAACGGAGGTCCCGTGTCGCAGCAGGTGTGGCACGCAAAAGAACCCTCACTTCTGGAGTTTTTGTTGGGGTGAAGTTGTTTTTGCAATACAAACAAAAAAATATATAGGCTAAGCGATCAATGGATTTCTCCCCTTGTGTGAATTGACAATGAAAATGGTGCTTAAATGTTGTTGGGGGTGGGGGTTAAGTTGAAGCTGTTTTTGCAATACAAACAAAAAGTATAGCGGCTAAGTGATCAGTGGATTTTTCCCGTTGTGTGAATTGACACTCCTATAAAATACAAACAATATTATAAGTTAAACTTAAAGGGGCATGGACACGTTTTGAGCTAAAAATGTTTAGATTTTGAATTTTCATTTTTAATGTTCACAATGCTCACTTATGGTATTGCAAATGGTCAGCAAAAATGTGAACGTCATTTGTTGAGTTTCAAGTGAGATAAAGCACTTACAATTCTTTGCAATGTAAACAAGGCTCGAGCCTTGTTTACATTTACATAAACCTTGCTTCACAGAAATACCATGTTTAAAAACAAAATTAGATGTGAGAAACACTAGAACTATTAATTCTTTCAGAATGAACTTGTAATTTGAAAAAAAAAATCTGCTTTAAATGGAACGTATACTAGCAATATTCAATATAGGTAAACAAAAAACATGGATTGAGGCTTTTTTACATAGCGAAGAATGGTGAATGCCGTATCTCACTTGCAACTCAACAAATGACGTTCAAATTTTTGCTGACCATTAGAAATACCATAAGTGAGCATTGTAAACTTTAAAAATGAAAATCTAAAGTGTAAACATTTTTAACTCAAAACGTGTCCATGCCCCTTTAAAGTTACTTAACATGCGTGTACCGCTGCGAGGTTCTCAGTCCCATATGATCTACATCTACCTGCAATAGACGATCTTCGTCAAGTACGTCTCTTACATAAAAATCCTGACTGTATAACTAAAAATCGCCTAATTACTAATTCAGGGTCGTTTCTTTCCCAATCATTCATATAAAACTGTCTAGACTTAATCGGTCGTTAATCTCACTCTCTTTCTCTCGTGAGAATGAAGTCAGAACCCACAAATTGTGATTGAATGACTTACAGCTGCAGAACTGTAGCCCTCTGGAAAAAATATTGGGACGGATCAGAGAGTTATGTACAGATCCACCCCTTATAAAAAAAACCTTCGATTTACGGCACACAAGAAGTTCCGCATCTGATGATGAGGTCTATATCATTGTATTCCTGCATCGCCGAGTCATAAATATATTTTTTAAAACCTCTTTACATATTTTCCTACCATGTATGTGTCTAAATGTACTTTCAAAAATTCATTAAAGCCTCATACGACTTCTTATCCGTCACAATAGTTTTTCAGAGAGCTACAGTTCTGCAGCTAAATTTTCAAAATGGCTATAAATTGCAATCAGTCAACACACAGTGACTTGTCGATGCATGTATTACAAATTTCATTCTTTATCTCTCTTTTATTCTCAGTCATTAAAATATATATATGTTCTATATTTATCAAAATTCATACACGCATGTTCACAAATTTAGCGTATTCATTAGCTAGGAAATGGCTATCATTACAAGGAACAGCCACAGGAAGTGTGAAAAGTGTGTATAAATAAAATATACACCCCTTTTTTCACTAAATGAAAAAATCAACTTTGAACCAATAATGCAAATTTTGCATGACCTTAAAAACGGAGATTCCGTGTCGCAGCAGGCGTTGGCACGTTAAAATGAACCACCAATGCTACGACTGTAAGCAGTATAGAACCTCACACACAACTGAACATGAGTGAAAATTTCGAGACGGCACCTAAAACGAAGAAAGAAGCAACTAAACAAGCAATTTTCAACCCATGTCGATGCACAATTGTTGAAACTTGCAATCTTCTCTATATGACTCTGTTTCGCTCTTTTATTAAGAACATTGAGAGCGGCAAATCATTTCGCTTTATTGGACACAAACACTACTGAATGATCAAAGAGCGGGAACTCTTAGAATTTGAGCAAATCTGTGATAGGTAATTTTTTTTTTTTTAATTGGACGATTGAATATCGGTTTGATTTCTTTGATAAGTTGGCCATACCGTTTATACTCTACTGCTGTGAGAATTTGATTTTCAAAAAACGAATCATTTTTTAATTGGCAACAAAATAATTGCAATAAAGACATGAAATAATCGTTTCAACTTTCTGTTTCAAAAGATATTCGAATGTTTATTCACTTGTTGTCATATCAAGCGAAGCTAGGACAGGCCAAAGGCGACTATTTAGGATAAAAAGTTTACCGAACACTAGGCTAAATATACGAACTACGTCAATCTATAAGGAAATTCGCGCCCTCAATGATACGCCCAAACAACTCCCTTTCGAGTCATATCTAAGCACGACCTTTAATCGAAATATATCCAATATGAGGATAATGGTTTTGTTTTCAGCTGACAAAGCCGAACAATATTTAAACGAACTTGTATTAATCCATATTTGGTACGGTAAATCGTACTTGCACCCCAACTGCTCTTTCAAAAGATAATCTTCAAAATCATGCTGAGCAGTTTTTTAAGCTCACCTGAGCCGAATGCTCAAGTGAGCTTTCTCTGATCAAAATTTGTCCGTTGTCTGTCGTTCGTCGCGTCGTTGTCGTCGTTGTCGTAACTTTGTCACATTTTCAACTTCTCTCAAGAACTCGCTGGGCCAAATTCAACCGAAACTGGTATACTCATCCTTGGTGAAGGGATTTCAAGTTTGTTCAAATGAAGGACCAATGCCTCTCATCAAAGGGGAGATAAATCACGAAAGATGCAAAAATAGAGGTGGTGTCATTTAAAACATCTTTTCAAGAACCACTGGGCCAGAAAAGCTGAAATTTATATGGAAGCTTCCTGAAAAGTGGAGATTCAAGTTTGTTCAAATCATGACCCCGGGTACTATGGGGCCCCAATAAGGGGATCAAAGTTATTACATATGATTATAGAGGAAATAATCTTTAAAAATCTTCTCTCAAGACCACGGGCCAGGAAAAGCTGAAATTTATATGGAAGCTTCCTGATATAAAGAGGAGATTCAAAGTTTGTTCAAATCATGACCCCCGGTACGATGGGGCCACAAATAGGGGATCAAAGTTTTTTACATATGATTATATAGGGAAAATCTTTAAAAATCTTCTTCTCAAGAACCACTGGGCCAGGGAAAGCTGAAATTATATATGGAAGCTTCCTGATATAGGAGGAGATTCAAGTTGTTCAAATCATGACCCCCGCGGGGTACTATGGGCCCCAATAGGGATGCAAAGTTTTACATATGATTATATAGGAAAAATCTTCTTCTCAAGAACCACTGGGCCAGGAAAGTTGAAATTATATTGAAAGCTTCCTGATATAGAGGATTCAAGTTTGTTCAAATCATGACCCCCGGGGGTACTATGGGCCCCAAAAGGGGATTCAAGTTTTACATATGATTATATAGGAAAAATCTTTAAAAATCTTCTTCTCAAGATCCACTGGGCCTGAAGCTGAAATTTATATGGAGGAGCTTCCTGATATAGAGGAGATTCGAAGTTTGTTCAAATCATGACCCCCCGGGTGAGTACTATGGGCCCTAATAGGGGATCAAAGTTTACATATGATTTTGTGACAATTCTTTTGAAAAATCTGCTTCAAGAAACCACTGGGCCAGGAAAGCTGATAATATTATATGGAAGCTTCCTTATATTAGATTGATTGAGTTCAAGTTTGTTCAAATCATGACCACGGGTTATACGATGGGTCCATCAATGGGATCAAAGTAGTATAGAGAAATCTTTAAAATCTTCCTTTTCAAGAACCACTGGCCAGTGGAAAGCTGAAATTTATATGAAATCTTCCTGATATAGATGAGATTCAAGTTTGTTCAAATCATGACCCTCGGGGGTATGATGAGGCCTTAATACATTGTAGGGATCAAAGTTTTAAATGCAGATATATAGAGAAATTCTTCAAAAATCTTTTTCATTGAACCAGAAGAGTGGATGTTTACCTGAAGCTTCCTGATATGAGGTAGATTTAAGTTGGTTCCAGATAATACCTCCACCCGACATAGGTTAGATTTAGTCCACAGTGGTACATTCTAAATCCCAAACTACTGCTTCTTATTTGTGAAGCAGGCTGTGCTCAGGTGAGCGATTTGGCCCTTGGGCCTCTTGTTAAAACCCCATCAATGAGACGCAAATGAATTGAATTCATATAAGTTACCGTTCCTATACTGGGTTTCAAAACTTCACAAAAACCGTTTCAAAACAAGATAAATTGCTGATCTAGCAAATGCTCCACCAAGCTCCTTGTCTTTACTCCTCTCGAAAGATTTGACCGCGCTCGATTCTAGGAGCAGACTTCAGACGCGCAACAACATATGCTTGTTCAGTGGTGTAAATCAGATGTGGGATTCTGAAAACTTCTAAAGAACTTCTAAGTAAATTAAAAATCCCAGAACTTTTCTCAAATTAACACTTCAAAACGTTATGACTTCTCAGGTCGTAACAGGAAATTTCAAAGGGGGGTGCACAAGACTAGGGCAAGAGGTCACTGAAGGCCCCTAATCAGGTTGCAGTAAGTGGTCCTGGTTAGGGAGTCCAGGGGGCGGAGCCCCCGAAACTGAGAGATTTTAGCATTTTCTTTGGGCCTGGAGCCGGAAGCTGAGAGTTTTAGCAATTTTATGTTGAAATGGGGGGTGCACATGCACCCCCCTGGTCACGGCCTTGTTACGCGACCATTTCTCATGATAAATTAAAGACTAAACCTTTTAACATTATAGACAGTGCGTCTAACAAATGGAACAAACTGTATCTAGTACGTGATCATTCTAAATATTACTTTGCATGTTGAACTCCACTCTGATTAGAACTACGCACAAGTACTCTGGAGTTGACAGTATTTTGTAGCTTTTTAATTGGTGATCAGATCTTCCAACAGTTCTGTTGTCCAGAATTGCCATAGGCATACTTAATTGTTCCTTAATTTTTTAGCTGACTTGTTAAAATATTCTTACGAGCATAATTTACTCAAAAGCTTCCACATGACAAGAAAAATCTCAAGCAGTAACTTTAATTCGACTACATTTTAAATAATAACAAGGAAAGTTTCATATATCAAGTGAAATAGAAATATTTAAGACACCGTGCAGAGTAATCCATATCTGCTCGTGCATGGATATTTGATTGAACATAGAACATTATTAAACCTCAATTTTATTGATGTTGAGCAAACGACCAGGACGATTTCAAGCTTCTCCATCGGTCAACAGTGTACGGTATACTCTATCACCTGCATATGATGTGCTGTCCCTCAACTTATTCGATACGAAAGAACTTGTTTTGCATATTTGATCATTTTTAAATCGAAACAGGCTACTATACGAAGAAGTAGTTGCAGGATTTAAATCATGTAGCACTTGCGCAAACTTTATGGTCATTATCCAAGTTAACGATCAACATTTGCCGGTTACAACCTGCCATTGGGCAAATGTTGTACGTAGACTTGGCATGTTCATGGCAATTTGTTATGCCGTTCAGAGATGTTCTTAGTTTACTTTGCAACAAATATTTTTTTCATGAAACACTTCCTTTATAAGTCGTGTTGCGCTTCTCAACAAATGCCAAGTTCTTGACATGACCACAAATGCCACTGTATTTCCACCGAGGTCAATTTTTTTGCCTTCGAGTTCAAGGTTTGTTCTTGTCAGTGACTCGGACTTAAAGTTGATGATTTGTGACAGTTATGTGGCTTCTGAAAGGAGGTTTCATATTTAGAACTTTTGCTATATTAGGCCTAATGAAGGATTGTTCTACACATATATAGTAGGCCAGATTGTACCATATATGTAGAGGAACATGCAATATTTAATTAATGCATCAAATTTACTATGATAATTTGCGTTTTCTCAAGGGACAAGTAAAATTCAATTATACCATAACTTACTCCGCGGGATAATTAACAAACAAATTGAATTCCAAAACGGGGATGAATCGAGTGGGCGCCAGTTGAATTAGTGCAGGAAAAGAATATCAGTTGCAGAGGATGGCTCCAGTACCTCAAGTTTAGAAGCATGTGAATCCCCCACCCCCTCAAACTACTATACTTCCACCACTTGCACAAGTTTGTCGATTCTAACAACCGCACCAGTGGAGCGATAGAGACTCCAGCTACACATCAAATGTTTATTCATGATCAATATTCCCGTGCAATATCATCTCCGCGCAGATCTATTGGCCGCCAGTCCTATAATTAACAGAGAAAAACAGACATTATATAACGGGTGGTCTTAAAATGAATCTGTACAGTAACATGCATGTTCGGAGAAAATATATTACGAAGAGACCATCACTATCTTTTCTTGTACACTATCATGGCCTTAAGTTAAAGTACATGTGGACGTGACTTGTTACATGTTCCCCTCGAGGTCCCCCCATGTACCAACGACAAAGAACATGCGCAGTAAGGATGCGCATATGGTTAAGTTGATGAACAATGGTGGAAAACTGCACTTCCTGTCACACTGTTTGCTAGATCTATAACTTTATACATCACCTCGACAGGTTTCATTCTTATTCATAAGGTAAGCCTAATCTTGCGAGATATGAATACGTTTTGTATGGAAAGAGGACAATTACATATCTCCATTACGAAATACAAATATCGGCATGTTCGCAATACGGTCATTGCATTGTTTACAGAGCAGTGATTCGGGTAATAATGAGAAAATGAATAAAACCGCCATTTACTTGGCTTGTAATGATACCTATAAAGCGATAATATTTGGATAT
>CAJDSM010039349.1:4865-15126 GCA_903981925.1 Ostrea lurida
ACTGAGGTCAAGTCATTACGGTCACAAGTAAACGAGACACATTATTTCATAGTGATACCGCCAAAGTGCTCCAATAAGGTCATGATACCGTACACGAATGGTACAGCATCAGCGTGGCACATTATCTCAGATGATACGCATAAAAGCAAGATATGGTATGCCTGATTAGTTATGACCGCTCACAAATCCGACAGACAGACAAACCAAATCCGAATACATGATGCCTTATTATGCGATGCATCCATTGTGCAACAATAAATATGCTAAGTGAAAAAGAACAAGTTTGAGTAGTGCCCACACACGAAAGCTACGTATAGAACAAGAAGTAAAAAAACCAAATCCCGTAACCCTTGTTCGGGTGTCTATGAATAAGGCCCCAGCATCCCCTTGCGTTTCGGTAAGAGGCGACTGAGTGGGGCAGTCATTATAGATTGAGACCGCAAAAAAAAACCAAAAACCGAGGCCCCGTATCACAGCAGGTGTGGCACCGATAAAGATCTCTTCCTGCCTCAAAGGCCCTGAGTGCCGAGCATAGGCCCGAATTTTCAGCCTTCACCGCCATTGGCACGTCTCGTAATGCGTATAGATATTCTCTGTGGGACGTAAAACAACAAATAACCTTGAGGTCTAAGCTAATAAAGGATATCAGCATCCCCTTGCATGTCATAAGCGGCGACTGAATGTTTTTAAAACGTCCTACAGATGAGGCCCAGGCGCCTGTTTCAGGAAAGGTCGTAGACTTACGCCCAAATTAAGGCTAGTCAGATGCTTACGCCAATATCTAGTCGGGCGTATTTTCTGACCAGGTGTGAAATTTGCGGCTTAACTTAAGGACGGATAATGTTATACGCTCTTTTTGATGAAACAAATTTGTCTTAGATTTTGTGTTTACACCGGACTTAAGCCTGGCGTAAAGTTACGCTGGGCGTACGACCTTTGATGAAACAGGCTCCTGCGTCGCAAGCAAGAGTGGCACGATAAAGATCCCTCCGCTCGTAAGGCCCCGTTGCCGAGGATAGGCCTACATTATTTTCAGCCTCACCTGGTAACGGCGAACAATGATTGAATACGCTCGAAATAGGACACAAAAACAATAGACGTCTTGAAAAATAAGCGACACACCTGTCTCATACCACAGGTCATGTTTGGCTAAGTGAGAAATCCTCGCGCCCGGCAGCGTCACCCAGAGTGAACACAAGTAGTGACCGTCCCCTCGCCAGAGCGAGAACCACGGGACCCCGAACACGACCCAAAAAACAAGTCCCGCGCCGCAGCGCGTTGGCACGAAAAGAACCTCCACTGCCAAAGCCACGATGTCAAGCACAGGTCCAAACCTGCAGTTATACAGCAATGGCACAACATCTCAACATGAGTGGAACACTCTCGACGGAACGAAAAAAACAAAATAATCAAATAACACAAACTAATCAATAACTGTCTCGTGTCGATATGTCTATGTGTCGAAAATGGCATGCCTACGTTAAAGAACAAGAAGTAAGCCAGACACGAATCGGTACGGACAGCGATTCCTTGAATCCTACCACATCCAAGGCTTTTAGGCAAGGCTAAAAGAAATTGTTTAGACCTGGCAGCTGCAACACTATGATATCGGCCATATTGTACGATACTGGTGCTCTGGAATGTCTAACAATTAACAATCAAGAACGGAATCCACTTGCTTATAGCTATCTATATATGAATGGAACTTGGTTGACCATGCACAAACGCCCTTCTGATGAATATTTGCCCTGGAATCAATAATTCTGCAGTACGCTTAACTAGTAGTTTTACTGTAAGAAGAGGTCTATGATTTTGTCCCAAGTTGAGTCTTATTTTAACGGGATATTAGCGCCCGGAGAAGCATGACAACTAACAAGCTTAAAAGATTGAAAGTGAACGACTCACCAAATTCGAGCGATGCACAAACTGAATTGGCCTAGGGAGGGATCTAATCATCGGAACCTGGGGCAGCAATGGTGATCTCGCGGGACGCGGTTAACGATGATGTCACAATGATGCAGGTTTGCACCGCTTTTCTGTTCTCCTGGATGCACCCCCCGATGTTCTTTTTCTCTTTTCTTCTAGCGTCCTGATAACACATTTCTGGTCTGACTGGTTGCATTTCGCTGGGATTCACGGATGATGGTGGATTCAAATTAGAGTAATCGTGAAACGTCTTTTTTGTTTAAGACCAGGCAGAAAAAGGTCAACATCCGTGACTTAGTTAACTCGACCAATAGTCAATTCGTGGCATTGACCTTGACGCAGTCATATGCTGATACAATTCAAAACAGGAGCGCCCACGAGACACTACGACCATCTTAAACTGTTGCTAAATTAATAGTAGACTATCTTGATATATAAAATCAAAAATCTTGATTAATGCAGGGACGTGTATACTTTTATTAAACCTCCACCTGTCACTGAATCATTCTCTGTATCTGTACACACTCCCGTTAGATCCACCACTTCAGTACTACTAGGTCAGCGGGGTATAAGGTACTATACCTGTCTACAGGGTAGGTAGTGTGGTCTCAATTTTCTTCTGAAAGAAATATGTAGAATTTTGTCCTTTTGAAAAATATTATATAAACGCAAGCTACCTTAGACGCAGAAATATTTCGCAAAATTGCTCAATATCATTATGTACTTGTAATCTTTATCTAGTAGTCAGCAGATCTACAGTGTTATTGATGTAAGGTGGACAATATTTATTGTAGGTCGCGCGTATATATTGAAAGAGTGAGAGACAGGCACGTTGCTTCGAAGGACGAGCACGGGACTTTCCTCACGTATCTAATAACGGAAATATAACGTGTCAAAACATGTTTGGGATTGGTTATTGCTATTTAATTAAAAAGTTTTATCAAAGGTGAATGTAACGGACACTGATTACTACAACAGGCAGCTATAGATCGTATTTAAATATAAAACAACAAAAATCTTCCCGTAAACATATAATATTGAAAGCATATATCATGCCAACCATATTTGATTCCTTATTATCAGCCACATCACTTGCAATTTTCATAGAATTAAACCCGCAGCTCTGGGAAACTATCTCTCTCGCATCGTCATGGTGAACGGAAATGAAGTTCATTATCGGCCGGTGTAAAGAAGAATAATGACCCCGTAGAATAATGACCGGAGGTAATTTTCGTCGTAGAATAATGACCGGGATCACTTTCTTCGTAGAAAAATGACCCCCAGCTGAAGAAAATTGTTTTATTTTGACGAAAAAAGAACCCAGGGTCATTTTCTGCGTGTTATAACATGAAGAAAATGACCCCATAGAAAAATGACCCTGCCTTAAAAAAGGTAAACACTATCATTAGAAAAAGTGTTGATCAATACGATATGTAAAGATAGCAGTAATGTAAATACTTTAACATTTAGTTTATATTGTACTTTATCTCATATGTGTACAAAGTTGCTTTTTCACTTTTATGTAACATTAATACAGTGCAATACTGTGACCCTGTGTATTAGACACGGATAATAAAGAGTGTACAGTGTTATTGTGATCAGTGTAGAAATGGACCTAAGTACACTTAAAAATTTGTACCGTATATGATTATATTGTGACTGATTCAACCGTAACAAGAACATAAAAAGGCCTCAAGGCCTGAAGTCGACTCGACTATGATAGAACAAGAACTCATGGGCTACATCGCTCACCACAGAGAAAGAGCTAAGTTTGGGACTTTCAATATCCACTATTCAGATGTATGGACTAAAGCTAACCTCTGACATCTTATACACATAAATGAACATTCATCAATAATAAAAATAAGACAAACAACCACATAATTATGATCGATAGGCCATGTATATCCCTGGGTTCTTTATCGTGTTCTCTTAAAATGTCTTCATACAAGACACAAGAAAAATAATATGTCGAAAGGCGGGGTCAGTCAGGACCTCCAAGAGCCCCGCATGTGTCAATAAACAGGACAAAAAAATATATTATGTTTGAGGGTGGGATCTCAATAGATTTTAAAAAATATTTTTATCATTTAAAAGAAGAAAATCAACCATGACCCAGGGGCTCTCCAATGCCAATGAACTAGTCTCAAACACAAAGAACAAGGGAATATATGGTTTGAAGGTGGGATCTCATATATTCAAAATAGGAACAATTCAAAAAAAGAGGGAGAGTCATGACCCTAAAGGCCCTCCAATATAATTCAATAAACTTGTCTCACACATATCAAAAAAATATGGTTGAGGGTGGGATCTGAATAGTTTTTGAAGATATTAGACCATCTCTAAGGTTAAAACCCAGTTATGAACCTCACTTTTGCATAAGTTTTGTGATTTTTTGGCCCATTGTTCTGGACGAAGATTTCCTTATATCAAAAAGATATTTTTTTTTTTCATTTTGTAATATTTCTCATTTCCATCCACCTTGAACAATATTTATAGTGATTCACACTATTCAAAATGTTGTCTAATAGACTGCAAATGTTTATTAACATTTTGACTGGGTATAGAACTTTACTTTGGCATAATTGACATGCATACCTGAATTCCGAAGTTTGTAAACAAAAATAGCTATGCGTATTAATGAACTTTTGACAGGTTTCAACTTATGATCTAGTAAGACCAAATATTTTAAGCAATCAGTGCCTTCAATTAGCCACCAGATTGTCATTTAGGTGACCTACATTGGAAATGGTTTGAGAATACAAATAGAATCGGAGAACGTCTTGTAATATTCCTTTCAACGAATGTGTCATACGCCGTATTGATACTAGGGTGATATCCAATGATTGTGCGTATTTACAATCAATATAATATGTGGTCTTATATTTAAATATTTATTCATATTCATCATGTATTCAGAAAACGAAATACACACACTTCACCACAGCACTCACAAACTATATCTGTTGCGTAGACAAGTAGTAGCGGTAAAGAGGCAGATCCGCGAAAAAATCGCCTGACGACAAGGAGTACGCTCGCTACGCGAGACTCAAAAATGGATAAACAGAAAAAAAAAATAAAAATAGCTTTTGGAAAGGTTTGGATAAATTAATTTCATTTAATAGAGGATAAGGCTGTTACATAGGAACTCTTCTTAAAGTAGCATAATATGTATCTTTTGAATGTTATTACACTTTATTTCTATAAGAACTTAAATATATAAACGGTAAAAATATGAACACAAAATCTTCCCGGTCAAAATTAAACAACAAGCGAGAAAATAAGCCTCGTCTATAAATGGAAAGAGGATACATGTCATAGTCACGCGATCTCCTTATATGGAATAGAATTCAAAGTCAACGCTTGAAATGTTTATATTCGACGTATTTTCTGAACTGAAATGCAAAATATATGATTAAATATCAATGCTACATTATGACAGTTATTAAATATAACTATTGTTAACAAAGAAAAGGGTCAGTGTGTATACATCGCAAAACAATATACACGTACTGCACATGCCTACATCCCAAGCGACTTTGATATTTTTGATAGTTAGTTATATTGAAAATATTAAAAATGTGTATCTTTTACTTTTAATGTTTCTAATAATTAGATGATATGCAAAAGATTATTTCGCAACTATACTTTAAAATCGGATTTTTGAACATAGATATCCAGAAATCCGACAATATTGCAACGACAATTTAGCATTTAGGTATAAGTATATCAGGAAAGTCGGAAACAAGGTTTGCACTCATTAAATAATTATTTTCAAAGGCTTGGTTTAAATAATATATCGGACGAACGAGCGGACGGACGGACGGAAAAGCTATTACTATAAGTCCCTCGATATCGGCGAGGCCTAACTTATTTATAAAGGGTCATATTCTACAGGGGTCATTCTTCTTTCACGTGGAAATGCTCTTTTTTATAAAATAACGCTTTTTCTCAGGCGAAAAAGTTCATTTTTCTACGTAGAATAATGACCGGGGGGGGGGTCATTTTTCTACGTAAAAAATACCCTGTCATTATTCTAACGGGTTCATTTTCTTCTTTGCACCACACTATCGTTTTCTGCTTCTCATAAGCAAAAAGCGATAAAATAAATAGCTAATTTATAATTAGCAGTGCTTGTTGTTTACAAGATATTTTTCAATTTTCAGGTAATTGCAATGTCTACATCGTCAGAACGTGCAACGTACATCAATTAATTTTTTTATCTTTCAAAATTGTGGGGATTAAGAGTTTACATTGAATGTAAATAAAGTAAAATTACATTTAAAAAAAAGGCGGACACCCATCCCGCGCGATTGAATTTATTTTATTTTGAAAATTGTTAATTAAAAAAGACAACTCTATTTGTAAAGATTCGTAAGCCTCCCCAACGCTCTGCTTCACCCCCCCCCCCCCGGCTTTATTAAATTCCTGGACTCGCACGGTAAAAATGGAAGTCCCGTGCCATGTGTGTTGTCATGCTAAAACAGAATTTAACATGCTAGATGTTATTTTCTTCTAGTTTGTTTGGCTGTGCTTAACCTATTTTTCAATCATGAGTCGAATTTCAATATTTCAATTACACATGAGAATAATTTCAAGTATACGAGGTGTGGTCACGTTGTATAAGCCTATATACATTCAAATAAACTGATTAAAACAATAATGATATGTTGACACCCTGCATGAACTAATCAACAGGGACATTAAAACTGAGTAATAAACAAAGATTTCGCAGCACACGGAGCTGCCGGCTCACCAGGTACATGTATGTAATCACGGGACAAGAATGAAGAGGCGTATAGCGGAGGACATGGGGATTTCAGGTGAGACAAAAATACTACACAAAGATATTCTGACATTGCTATGCTATTAATAATAATCAATGAGAAAAATACATTCTGAACGGGTGGGAGGATGGGAGTAAGGTACATATCTAATAAGTTAAAAGATTTTTTAATCATAGATGTAATTCTAACTTGATTATTGTTTTCATCGGTCAAATATCTAGGATTTCAATTTTATTGACAGTAACTGCTGGTGTCATCCCGGTAACAGAAATCTCCCGGCGCAGTGCTCAGAAGTCCTCCGTGTGACTCTTTGAAACTCCTCTCTACAGAGTTGCATGTATTGTTGAACTTTGTGATATAAATCTCTGTGTTAACTGCGTATGAAACACATCTCGGATTCGTCTAAAAGACATAATTTGTGCAACTATCTACAGAGAAATTCTAACCGAACTACCGAAATGTCCGGAACACGCCGAAAACACACTGCGAACTTGCTGCTGAAGAAATGTATTCTGTCTGTTTCTCTGCATCTCATCAGATAAAACACGAAGGTCCACAGTTATCGATATTCTGGAAAAACTCAGCGTTAAAAACACAAGTTTACAAATATAATTTGGAAGAATTAGAGACCGAATTTTCCCCCAATATGAAGAAATGCGTGCAATACCAAAGTGAGAAGCATTAGAAATGAATTACGGAAAATTAACAAAATATGCCGACCAACAAGAGAGGAAATCTTAACCGAAGAAATCACCGCTCATTGTCCAACCAACGAAATCCGACATTCAGGAAATGAAAAACAAACACCTATCTACCCGAATGAAAAATACAGAAGAAATTACACAGAAAATTACCGAAATTCAAACAGGTCATTTCGACTTGAAAACATACTAAAAGTCAAAAGATGTATCCTTACCTCCAATTAAAATCTAGAAATTCTGAGTTTAAACATTACCGCCTACAGTCCGAGTTACAATGCCGAGTTTTTTTTATGGGAAATAAACACAGGACCAGCTCAATGAAATGTTTGGTTCTCTTACATCATTATCAAAATAACACAGAACATTGTGAGACAATTAAGTCCACTCAGAAGCTGATCATCTCCTCTGCCAAACCTATGAAGTCATAGAAGCTTATACATCTCCTCTGTCAAACCTATGAAGTCGCCAGGAGCTTTATCATCTCCAGTCAAACCACATGCTTATAGAGCCGCCTCATCAAGCAGTGGTTTGACTGGAGATGATAAAGCTCCTGGCGACTTCATAGGTTTGACCAGAGGAGATGATACAGCTTCTGATGACTTCATAGGTTTGGCCAGAGGAGATGATACAGCTTCTGGTGACTTAATTGTCTCACAATGTTCTGTGTTATTTGATAATGATGTAAGAGAACCAAACATTTCATTGAGCTGGTCCTTGTTTATTTTCCCATAAAAAAAACTCGGCAATGTAACTCGGACTGTAGGCGGTAATGTTCTAAACTCAGAATTTCTAGATTTGTAATTGGAGGTTAAGGATACATCTTTTGATTTTAGTACTGTTTTCAAGTCCGAAATGACCTGTTTAATTTCGGTAATTTTCTGTGTAATTTCTTCTGTATTTTCATTCAGGGTAGATAGGTGTTTGTTTTTCATTTCCTGAATGTCGGATTTCCGTTGGTTGACAATGACGGTGATTTCTCGGTGTAAGATTTCTCCTTGTTGGTCGGCATATTTTGTTAATTTTCCGTAATTCATTTCTAAATCGGCTTTCTCACTTTGGATATTGCACGCCATTTCTTCATATTGGGGGAAAATTCTGGTCTCTAATTCTTCCAAATCTATTTGTAAACTTTGTTTTTTAACGCTGAGTTTTTCCAGAATATCCGATAACTTTCGTGTTTTATCTGATGAGATCAGAGAGAAACAGACAGAATGCCACACTTTCTTCGCAGCAGTAAGTTGCAGTGTTTTTCGGCGGGTGTTCCGGAACATTTCGGGGTAGCTTCGGGTTAGAATTTCTCTGTGTTAACACAGAGATTTATATCACAAAGTTCACAATACATGCAACTCTGTAGGAGGGCAGTTTCAAAGAGGTCACACAGGAGGACTTCCTGAGCACTGCGCCGGGGATGCATTTCTGTTACCGGGATGACACCAGCAGGTTACTGTCAATAAAAATTGAAATCCTAGATATTTTGACCGATGAAAACAATAATCAAGTTAGAATTACATCATGATTAAAAAATCTTTTAAACTTATTAGTATATGTACCTTACTCCCCATCCTCCCACCCGTTTCAGAATGTATTTTTCTCATTGATTATTATTAATAGCATAGCAATGTCAGAATATCTTTGTGTATAATTTTGTCTCACCTGAAAATCCCCATGTCCTCCGCTATACGCCTCCCTTCATTCTTGTCCCGTGATTACATACATGTACCTGGTGAGCCGGCAGCCTCCGTGTGCTGCGAAATCTCTTGTTTATACAGTTTTAATGTCCCTGTTGATCTAGTTCATGCAGGGTGTCAACATATCATTATTGTTTTAATCAGTTTATTTGAATGTATATAGCTTATACAACGTGACCGTACACCTCGTATACCTTGAAATTATTCTCATGTGTAATGAAATATTGAAATTCGACTCATGATTGAAAAAATAGGTTAAGCACAGGCCAAACAAACTAGAAGAAAATAACCATCTAGCATGTTAAATTCTGTTTTAGCATGACAACACCCACCATGGCACGGGACTTCCATTTTTTAACCGTGGCGGATCCAGGAATTTAATAACAGCCGGGGGGGGGGGGGGGGGGGGGGTGAAGGCGAGCGTCTGGGGGCTTAAGGATCTTCAAACTAGAGGTTGTCTTTTTAAATTAAACAAATTTTCAAAATAAAATAAAAATCAATCGCGGGGGATGGGTGTCCGCCTTTGTTTTTAAAGGTAATTTTACTTTATTTTACATTCAATGTAAACCTCTTAATCCCCACAATTTTTGAAAGATAAAAAAATCTAATTGATGTACGTTGCACGTTCTGACGATGTAGACATTGCAATTACCTGAAAATTGAAAAATTCTTGTTAAACAACAAGCACTGCTAATTATAATATTAGCTATTTTGAATTTTATCGCTTTTTTGCTTATGAGAAGCAGAAAACGATAAGTGCTGGTGCAAAGAAGAATAATGAACCCTGTAGAATAATGACCAGGGGTAATTTTTCTACGTAGAAAAATGAACTTTTTCGCCTGAAGAAAAGCGTTATTTTCATAAAAAAGAGCATTTCCACGTGAAGAAGAATGACCCCTGTAGAATAATGACCCTTTATAAATACATTAGGGCCTCGCCGATATCGAGGGGACCCTATAGTAATCAGCTTTCCGGTCCGTCCGTCCGTCCGTTCGTACCGATATCATATATTTTAAAACCAAGCCTTTGAAAAAATAATTATTATTAAATGAGTGCAATACCTTGTTTTCCGACTTTCCTGATACACTTTATACTAAATGCTAAAATGTTCGTTGACATAACATTGAATCGTGCATTTTCTGGATATCTATGTTAATTA
>CAJDSM010039350.1:0-13441 GCA_903981925.1 Ostrea lurida
CTGTATCGATATATGTTGATTCTGTTACAGATAATAACAAAAAGTCAATTTCTACGGAAGCTCATTGAGGCGAGTACTTATAGAGCTTTTTTTTTCATTGCGTTTAAACGCAATAATTATTGCGTTTAATCGCAAAAAATGCGTTTAAACGCAAAGTTGTTTGTGTTTAAACGCAAAAGTTTGCTATTAACCGCAAAGATTATTGCGTTTATATACAAAAGATTGCGTTTAAACGCAAAGATCGTTGCATTTATAGGCAAATATATTATTGCGTTTAAACGCCAACAGATTCGTCTTCAGCCCTTTTTACACGGTGTATAATTTGTAAGAGCTGATTTCAGTTGTGATTTCGCATCTGACTTCACCGTTATTTACACTTCCTGGTATACGATTTCTCGGAGGTGTACTTCTTTAGTATTTCGGTCCATTTTTGTTTTGTTTTTAATTTGCTTTGGTTACATTTCAACATTATGGAGACCTAGGGCAACATTTACAATTTGCTCGTCTGTGCCTTATTGTTAGCGGGTGCCTACCATTTCAATATCGGTAGACGACATAAAAATTGGTAAATTCAACTCCTCTTATTTCTTTTCTGTCATCCTGAACTCAAGCACGAAAATGAAAATATCCTCAAATTGTATATAACAACTTAATTCCCATGAAATATGAAATCAATCAAAATTACTGCAAAAATCCACGTGTTATTTGTGCCCTTTTTAGACTACCATTTATGGACAAACGGAAAAGCATGGCTCTATTCGGTCTGACTCCATCTGACTTCACATCTGCCATAAGATATTCCGATCACACGATTTGCAAGATGTGGCAAGTCAGATCTGACAAAGCATATAGCGCAAATAGGGTTGTGGTGTGCTTACTTTGAGAAGAAGGCTCGTTGCTATGAATATATACATGTGCAATATATTTGTGTTTAAGCACAATCATGTTTGCGTTTAAACGCAGTAAATTTTGCGTTTAAACGCAATAATTTTTGCGTTTAAACACAATCTTATTGCGTTTAATCGCAATCTTTTGAGTCTAAACGCAATAACAATATCTCTCCATGTACTGGCCTCAATGGGCTTCCATAAATTACAAATTCGATACAACTTTTCTTTTTTAAAATCGTAAAACTAAAATATAAATCGTAGTAACGAATTGCAAAATTGGTAAGAATATATCTTAGAAATAGTGTGAAATTATAGATTCTTGAATCATTAACTCGAGTTTTAATTTAATTTGATTTAAAATGGCGAAGTAACAATGTATTAACGAATTATAGTAAAAAAAAACCCCACATACAACAATCGAGTGTAGGGCAACACGGACTTCCGACAAAAGCGAAGCAGGACCAGGTGCCATGGAGGAGCAAGCATCCTCCGCTGACCTGTCACACCGCCGTGAGCCCTTAGTCGAAATAAAGTAAACGGGATTACCCTTAGTAAAATCTAGTAGGAAAATGACAGTCTAACAAAGGGTATGAAACAAATCAGTCAACATATGACTTAGTGATAATTTGTAATCTCAAACAAGGTCATTATAGCGACCGTAGAATTTGCGAAATGATGATTAAAACGAGATTCGTTATAACCCTGCAACATCAGCTTTCTGGTTAGTAGTTGGCCTCGCTTTAAAAAGTCCTCATACGCATGGCATGCCTTGCGTATCGAATCAACTGATAGATATGCACACCATAAGCAGGTGATAGTGGTACATTACTACATAGAAAAGGAAAGTTTGACGATTTGCAAAGTCAAAGTCATCACGTTTATCATATAATGTAGTTGTCAGTCTGCCATTAGAGTCAATATTAATAAAATATCCAAAATCGAAGCAGATCTGTCAGATTCTGTGGTGTCCTTTATTTCGAGTTCGTCAGATATATCAAATGGATATAATGTGTGAAAATTATGATTGTTAATTGATAAGACATCGTCTATATACCTTATGTAAGGTTGAAGGACCCAGCAAGTTTTTTTTTTTTATTCCCGTAACAGTTTTTGAACAAATTCTGCTTCGTATGAATATAAAATAAGTGCCAATAAGGGGGCACAATTAGTGCCATAGGAATGCCAACAGATTGTTGGAAGACATGGTCTCCAAAGACTACATAAATATTATATATAAGAAACCCAAGCAGTTCTTTATATCTACTTCAGAGTACTTGTTTGGGGCATCGAGGTTTCTTACAAAATATGTGGTCTTGTTTCCCAACGACCTGAATCTTATATTTTCGGATGCCGTTTTTGTTCAAATTTGTTTGAAGTTTGTTTATTGATTGATTGATTTTATATTGTTTAACGTCCCGCTTAAGAATCTTTCACTCATATGGTAACGTCACAATTGCCGGTGAAGGACTGCACATTTAGGCCTCTGCTCGGAGCTTATGGCCTTTGAGCAGTGAGGAATCACCTGCTTTGACACATGGCCTCGTTTTTTTGCGGTCTCATCCGAAGGACCGCCCCATTTAGTCGCCTCTTACGACAAACAAGGGGGAATTCTATCCCGGGTCCCCACGGGGTTCTTTATCATTTAAAAAAATTAAGGATTTCCATTTTATGTTATATTAGATACCAGTATTAAATTAATACTTTGTTACTTCGCCATTTTGTATATATAAATAACATCAGTAAATCCAAGACGTGTTACGTGTCCATACTAAACACATGAGTCTGCATGAATCTTTCTTTTAAAAGAAAGTAAATCTACAGTGAAATGTCATTGACATATAGGTTAGTCCCAATCTTGTTTTATATGTTGTTAATGATCTAGGAATATCCTTTATTATTGCTCTTTTAAAATTAATCAATGCATGCATTTGAAGAAATTCTTGATCTTATCATAATTGAATTAATGCGAGTATTTTAAAAGTCAATCGAAGTGAGATATAATTCAATGCAAGCATAAAGTAATTTAATTTTGATATCACTCGGCCAACCTCGGAATTTTCGTACCTCATATTAACCTCGGCTGTATGACGTAAAGCGCCATTGAAAAGATGGCTGCGCTCATTTGTTTAGTGTTTACACGTGTTGACCTACAATCTTGACCAACATTTAAAACTTTCAATGTCTTAAACTGTTTTTTCTTTTAAAACAGGGTTAGCATGAATTCTGAAGTGTAAAGTCAACAAATTATAGAATTTTAATCTATGTTTAAGAACTAAGAAAGAACTATTTTAATCAAGCGCTGTGTTTTCTCTAAGCGGTTAACAGGCGGGCAGATCACAAATGTAAGGTATTTAGGTAAGTTCTACACACCATCTTTACTGTCATTCAAAAATCACACGATGTAACTATTCATTTAAAAGTCCGAATCAGCATGATGTTTTTGAATTCCGGATGATCTTCACAGCGCAGTTCAGGGCAAATTGATGCATTCAAAATTTTAAGTGTCGATATGATTTTTATCACTTTACCTTATATACTTAAAAAAAACCCACTTGATTAAAATGTAGAAAATCACTGTTTTTCCTTTCAAAATATTTATTTTCATTCATATGTCGATTCGATATATCCCAGTGGAATAAAAATAATGGACACCACAAAGTCTTCCACATCTCCCTCGTACTGAGATGTTCTATTGAACATATATCAACATAATAAACTCACCACACAACTTTATGACAAACGGTACGATTTCAGCTTCTCCATCGTCAATTGTCCATATTTATGCAGCAAAATTCTGTCATAACTTGCATGTGGTATTTATGTTTCTCAACTTGTTCGAAACGCAAGTGATTGTGCTGCGTATAGTTAGTTTTTAAATCGAGGCAGGCTATACACAAACAAGGTAATGTTACAATAGTTTCAATAGTCGCGTTTAAAATTAAGATTTTGCAAATTTTACGGTCGTAATAGTTATATAGTTTGCCAATACAATCTGTCATTGGGTCAAATGCTGTCTGAAGTGTTTTATACCAATTGTTAGGCCGTACTCTATACACTAATTTTGACCACGGACTACTCCATATCTACCTGACCAAGATGTAGGGCTCACAGCAGGTGTGACCGGTCAACATGGAATTTTTACTCCTCCTAGGCACCTAATCCTAACTCTGGCGTGTTCAGGGGTCCGTGTCCGTACTATTCTAAATTTTGATCAGGTAGATAGACTCACCCATTATCAAAATCAGCAAAAAAGAACAGTCTGTTAATCAGTACGAAACACTTTAGACAGCGTTCGACCTGATGACAGATTGCATGGTAACAAAAACAATTGAATGTGGGACAGAAAGTCACATGACAAAAAGTCACAGGACAAAAAGTCACAGTTTATATGAAAATATTGTTTTTTAAAATAAATTTTAAAATATATTCATTGTCAAGTTTAAGAATATAAGTAAGGTTTATACTTTCTATGAGAATTCATTTTTATTTAAATTTTGATGAAAATAATTTGATGATTAGTACTAAACTTATTCCTTTTATTGTTTCTATTGTGAAATATAAATTAGGCTTATAATTACAGTTGTTCTTTGTTCTCTTTGTTGCTTGATGAGTCCTGAAAGTAAATTCTCAGGACAACTTTAACCATGTGCTAGCCAATGGAGAATAAAACAATCACGGTGGAGCTAATCGCCGGAGAGAGACCACCACTCCACGTAACGCTCGTGTCACCCCTGACCGTATAAAATACGTTTGCAATAGAATCTCTGAGATTCGAAGAGAATACCGGAAAGGTAGTTTTTTATTTTGAAGGGGGGGTAAGCTTTGTAAAATTTGGTTTACAATCATGTAATAATAAATCAGATATCCTGTGACTTTTATTCTATCGATTTTGTGACTCTTACGTCCTGTTGTCTTTTGTTCTGTGACGTTTTGTCTTGTGACTTTTTGTCTCTTATGTGTTATTGTGACTTTTTGTCCTGTGGCTATTTGTCCTATCGATTTTGTGACTTTGTTCACAGCTGACTTTAATGACTTGTAGAACTTTGTCACATGGTCTTCGGTTTACCAAACAATTGCACAACTGACAAAAATTAATTAAAACAAACACATTCTTTATTTAATTATTGTGTCAATTCCAAAAATAAAACTGAAGTCCTGTTCTATATCTATTTGTTGAAGTAATTGTGAATTGAAATTTAAAGGAAGTGATGAAAATGAATTATCACTTTTCAGTAACGTGAACATGGTATTTCCTTTCAGCAAAATTGTTAGTCTTCATTTTCCTGCACATCTGTCTTTTCGTTGTAAATCTCCAACAGCTCGGATTTGTTGATGCTTTCAATATGGAAATCCACTCGCCCCCATTTCTTGAACCTTCGCCCTTCTTCGCTACCTACTGTGAATAGAAACGCGGTAACCTTTAGCACTGGAATTTTCCTGACTGATCAATCTTGAAGCTTGTGCCCCACTTAGCTTGCACTCCATGCACTTTATGATCGAGATGGTGTATCTAGATGGTGTTGTGCTGATGTCGAACTCGCAGCGAGACCTAAAGTCGGGATTTATCACCACTCGGTGTTGACCGACATATATTCTTATATCTTCGCTATTGACAGCCTCTTTGTGACATTTAAAACAAATCAATCGGAACGGTCTTTTGGATTTCACACTTTCATCTGAGTAGGAAGGATTGCCTACGTTGTGTATTTCCTCTTGGTATTTGAGGATTTTACGTGTTCGATCTTCTGGAAGCATAGAGTTAAGCCGTCGAAAAGCTTCTAGCATCAGTCGTTCTTTCTGTAGACTAATTTCCTCGCGCTTTTGGATCGCTTGGTCTGAAATGTGCGCAACAGTAGACTTATCTTGGCGAGCTCGACCTGAAAACAAAATAAACTAATATTAAATCAACTGAATCGGAATAATGGATATTAGTATTCCAATCAATTTTAGGTATACTAACTTATTTCAAAGTTCTGATAAGATCACTACACACGATCTCAAGTATCTCACCGCTCATCTGGATGACACTAGTCTCGTTTCCGGTGTAGTTGTAAGTGATGATGAAGTTACAATCCGGAACATCGATCCCTTCACTGCCAACAGAGGTCGCCACCAGTATATGAACATTTCCTTTACGAAAGTTCTCCAGTGTTTCATTCTTTTGGCTATCGGGCATACCTATTATTTCAAGAGAGATAACTTCTATATAAACATAATATTCATTCAATCTGGTTTCCTGTAAAAAATCCAAAATCGCCAGTTTGAAGCAATTCTTTATATTACTCCAATCACAATTTCTCTTTCAATCTCTCTTTTCCCATAACCCCGGCTGGATCTCTGATGAGTTGGTCCCGGTAAACGGAGCAGCCCGTAATCCTCCGTTTCCTAATGACCCTAGTTCCTGTGTTAGGTACTGCGACAAAGCAAACGCGGTAGCCCTCGTCTGTACAAAAATCATTCCTTTTATCTCCGTGTATTCTTCGATCAGTTCCACAACCTTATCTCTCATCAACCTCAGGTACGGATTCATCTCTATTTCCATTTTATCAACCGTCTTGCAAAACTCTGAAATTCATGAGTATTTGAATCTTTATATAATTCATATCTTTTTTAAAGTCATATAATTTAGCGCAGTAAACTGTGATCAATCTATTTACTATTACTAGGAATACAAAACTAAGATTTGTTTTCCAAACTCTTATTTTGTGTTCCCTTTCGGACTTAAAGAGATCCATTGCTGTTCGTTAATTTCACATTTACATATACATTGTACATATTTAGATTTGAAATGGTGATTGCAACCCTTTCTCATTCAGGAATAAACTGAGTATGTAAGAACTATACCAATGATCATCTGAAGAAACTCTCTTTCCTTTTCGCTTGCATCATCTAAGGATTTCAAATCCTCCTCGAATTTCTTCTCCAGGTGCTCAGTAACGTGCTCTTTGTTCATTAAATAATTAACATCGAGAGCTTCATTATAGGCCTATAAAACATGAAGATTAAAGATTAAACCCAGTTTTCTTGAAATTATGGATGATAAAATTCTTGATATAGGAAGTTAATGTGAAAAGCAATCTTTTAGTACAATATACAGAAATCTTTTAATAGTACTCATTTCAATGGAATAAAGGGGTGCAGGACTTTTCGGCACAAAGACCTTTTGGTACCTTATTATAAAGACATTTCGGCATTTACTTTAAGATGTTTCGGCACCAACAATTATTGCTTATTTGGCACCAACAAAAGCATTTTTAGAAATATCAATCGTTTTGATAATGTACATACAAACGACAGTCAAATAGCAGGTCCTGGTCAAGGCCAAACGTACCACTTTGAAAAGCGACAGATGCCAATAACTTACATACTAATAATATTTTTTCTGGTCAATCTTATTATTTAACTTAGAATAACTGAAGTTAAACACACACTAATTTCAAATGCGCCAATTTCAAGAGCGACACAAATCCCCGATGCCAATAACTTATTCACTAAACTATTTTTTTTCTAGTCAAACTGAAAAAATCTGAAAAAAAAACACATTCATTTTCACAATATTTAGCTATCAGAAGACAGTCAAATAGAGGGGTCTATTTCAAAATATTATATTACATGTACTTATGTTTACATGTATATGACAATTATGACTAATACATAGTACACACATATATAATTATGTGTTAGGGATCTATTTCCATGAAAAGATTATCTCAAAAGAAATATATTTACTCTAATTAAATGTACGAAAATAGTAGGTGCCGAAACGTCCTAAACATTGGCAAATTTAAAAAACAAGAGGGGGGGGGGTCTGCCAATGCAGTAATAGATGCCGAAACGTCTTTTGCAAGTGCCAAAACGCCTTGGTGCCGAAACATCTTGGTGCCGAAACGTCCATAATTCGAATAAAGTACTAGTATATAAGTAGTACTTTTCGGTTAATTTGAAATGCAGTCTTTGGTGGATGTTTTCGTACGTGGACAGGGAATAAAACATACAACACTGAGGTGACTTACTGCCAAGTGCGTCGTGGCGGCGTGGATTACCCGCACTAGTTGCTTGTTGTTTCTAAGTTTACAGGACACTTTATTCCGGAAATGTACTGTCCATTTCTGGTAGCGTTTACCTTCCTTTTTCACCGGTTTCTTCGACCACATTGTCTGCAATGCCTTGCTATTTGTTACTGAAACACATAAAGTAATTTTTGTGTCAAGCATTTGATACTCCTTTTTTCATCAAGAATTCTAAGTCTCAAGGTGAACATGTTCAAATGGTGATTAGCTAAATAGTTAAAACGCTTGAAATCCCTGTTTTCTTTCTTCAGAGGACTACCAGAAAACACTGTCTTTCTCTAAGATTGATTGCTCACCCTCTGTTGTGCCGATGTACGTCTCAATGTGTGAAATATTCTTCAATACCAGAGTCTTCAATGCATCCTTTTCTTTTTCACCCATTTTTATTGTCTCTGAAACAAAAGTAAAATCCTTTTAGAAAATATTTAGCCAATTAGTCATGTTCACAATTTTAATAACAGTGATGATGTAACCTCTTTTAGGGACAGCCACATGCTGTTGGAACTCCTCTAGGTTTTTCGTGACTGTTGAGATCTCTAAGGTGTCTAAATTGGCACAGATTCTCAGCATGTGTTGTAAAGCCCCATCTTCTGTGCTGGAGTCTCCAACTCCAATGGTTGCTGTCAGACCAACAACCTTGGGAAAAAATATCGAAGAATGTAAGAATGTTTTATTTAAATTGTCCATTGTTTAAGAATATCCCTCACATAATTCGAGCATGACGTTCAGAGTGTAAACATTACTGACATATATGGTTATCGATTAATTGTTGGCAAATACATCATAAAATTTAGTTCAGATTCGATACCATCATTATTCATAGGAATCTCTCTTAGTGTAATGCTACAGTTGTGGTGATAACCAGTCAGATCTTGTCTCAATAACCAGCTCGATCTTATCTCATAACAATTTATCTGGGAGATCCTGAGAAATGATGGTTACCTGTGGGACCTTATCCCCATTCCTTTTCGAGGCCAGGTAATACTTCATAACGTTATTATAAGGTTCCTTCTTCCTAGTATGGTGACACTCGTCCAGAATCAGAAGAGTTACATCTGTCAGACTGATTCGCTTATTGTTGATGTTGTTCAGTAGGATCTGTGGAGTCAGGAAAAACACCTGATAGTCGTTAACGATCAGGTGCATTCCCAAGCACTCCTTCGTGGCGGTGTGCAGATGATAGACCTAGAAGATGTAGTGTAGATACATGTATTTGTTTTCCATTCTCTATATGTAACCCAGAAATAAATACTGAAGATGGTTACGAGAAAAACTAAGCTCAGAAAAAGACTTCATTCAGCTCACTATCACATCAAAATGAAAAGCTTGCCTTTGTATCTGGCAAATACTTTCGAAATAGGTTGTACTGTTGTGCCACAAGAGCGTTTGTTCTCGCGAGGAAAACAACACGTCCTGAAAATAACAGTTTTCTGTTACATACAAGTTTTTGTTAAAATGTCTAGTTATCCCTTTTATAACAAACACAAACTTAACATGGTGCCTACCTTTAGGGTTCTTTAGCAGATGCTCTTTGGTGATGTGTAGAGCCACCCATGTCTTTCCGGTTCCGGTTTGCGCACAGATGATTGTATTACGACCACTGAGGGCCATTTCCGCCAGCTCTAACTGGTAAGAGCGTAGCTTCATTTCGGGAACTTTCTTCCTTTTCACTGATTTCTCGCTTTCTGAAAAGAAACAGATATGTTCACACTTCAACACTAGGAACATGTTATTGACTAATAAACAGTTTCTCAAGTATGTGTCCTGTACCCTCTTTGTCGTATTTTTCCAAATCGGAGTCGTATTCTTCCTCGGAGTCGGGTTCGTCCACTGGACAGTTTTCTGGAGAAGGTAATAAACCCTTTTGTACCAGCTCATCTGAAAATGAACGAAAAAAATGAGAACTAAGGCTTTGACATAATGTTAAGTCCTCCTGATCAAGCGGTCAGTGTGTGTACATTAGAGGAGTATTTGATGGATGTAGATTTTTGTTAGATCTGTTGAGACTTTTTTTTATCATCACTTTGTATGTTTGTTTTATGTGTTATTTTAAGTCCTTTTCACAACTTTTTCTCTCATATAGAGACGTTACGAACTTTAGGTGAAGCATCACAAATATCTGTCAAGATCGTAACAATGACAGATTTTTGTTGTACCACAGCTTACCGTGAAATGATACCTTTATTTCAAGGTCATATTGGAAAGACACGCGACTTTAACCTCTAAAACCGGGTGCTTGGCGAAAACCAATCAACGCCTATGTTATAGTCTTATGTTTCACAAGGCACAAGGATGGTAACTCGAACATAGAAATCCCTATCCCGATCTAATTGAAAACAAAGGTCCATGGATTGATAATGCAGGAGTAGAACTAGTTAGAATATCGATCCCCTCATCACAATTAGAAATCCTTCCCTATACTCGCAATGTAGCAAATCGTAGTGGATCCACTCCGAAATAAATTTCACAGCTATTAGATAGAATGAGCATAAAATTAAGTCTTATTTAGTACATGTAGTAACAAACATTTTTTTATAATTGTAAATTCTTTAAATGAAGAAAATCCCAAGAAAAATGTGTCTGCACAAGTCGTTTGAAATTGCATGATTCAAATTCGACGCCATTTTGCCGTAAGTGGGGGAGTAAGTCAGTTTGATTCTTTAATTACAATGCAAATGCCACTAAAAATAGTGGTTTAAATTCAGTTTACAGGTATTTATAGCTTCTCTGTCTCATTTTTTTGGCTCATGCAGACCAATTTTCGTTTTGCTACGAAGCGAGTATACGGTGGAATATAGGTCCGGAAGACATCTGTCATTTTAACGATAGAACGTTCTACATATATCTAGAGTAGATCATGTTGTACTACTACTTTTTAAGTGCTGTACCATTGCTTGCCCCGGGGTCAATCTTTGTCAGCAGATTTGGTTGTGTCTCTTTCAGAGTATCAAACAACACGACGGCCCAGTCTTTGTGCTTTTTCTTGATTCGTCTGACCAGTTCCTTGCAAGCCTCGGACCTGTCGCCGACCTGTAGAGAGTTCAGGTACTGTTGATCTTTCACGTTGATGTAGCCTTTGTTCAATAAGATCGGAATCAAAGACGCTGCGTCTATTTCATTCATCAACTCCGGTTTTGTCACACGTATTAAAAATTCCATAAACTCTGTTATAGCAGCATGATCTCCTTCACCACCAGTCTCTCCATAATCGCTCAACACTCTCTGGTAACCTTTCAACAAAATATGAAATCGCAAAATTATTATTGGTTTGTTGATTTGTCAGCTTTTTGAGGAAGTTTGTATCAACATTTTAGGAAAATCGGAAAAAGGGAATCAATTGCAACTAAATGTCAGGGATTCATATTGTCGTTTTAAAATGTATATTCACATCTGCATCAACGTTCAAATTTTTATCAGATAGGTACATAGATAGTTTGTTGCATGAAACTATCAAAAAAATTGATTGTATGTTATTTAACGTCCTACTAGATAATTTTTCACTCATATGGAGACGTCAACATTGCCGGTGAAAGGCTGCAAAATTTAGGACTATGTTCAGCCCTTATGGCCTTTGAGAAGGAATCTTTATCGACCTTGTCACACCTGCCGGGAAAACTTTCAGGAAGAGTACTTGTTCCCAACATTTACTGTCATTTAGTGCGACAAATAAGAAAACCTTAAAACGTTAGGTAAATTAATTGTTAGTGATAGCGATTTTAATTCTAGACAATTAACTGGAAATGGCTTAGGGTGAAGGGTCTACACCTGACTATGATTGCTGATACAAGGATTGAAAATCGTTAAAGTCATTCTTGTTACAATTCATATTAATTTACTTATTGATAATCATATGTAGGTTAGAATGATATATAGAGGATCTTGAATGAGTGGTTCAGTATGGCATATGAAATTTATGAAATGAGTTTACCGGATTTAATATTTCCCGAGCCTTGGCGAGGAAGATATTTAAATCTGGTAACTCATTTCATAAATGTCATGTGCCATAAGCACGAGTATAAGATTCTATTTATCACACAACTATCATTAAACGCATATTTTGATTTACTTTCTATTTCACGACCCAAATTTTTCGCTTTGTTATTGTTTGACGTCGTCAATTCGATTGTGACGTCGTTTGCAACGTCACGGTTTGAAGAAGCTTGAAGTTTCTGTTTACACTTATTTTCACTTCATAAAAGACACAAAATCCTCTTGGAACAACCTCCGTGAAAAAACAATTTTTTTACCATCAATGTTTGCAGTTTCAAAGGCTGACGTGCTGTTTTCTTTACGTAGCGCATGATTGATTGACCTACCTAATTTGCATTTTTATGAACCTCAGCTACGAGTTCATGACTGAATATCGTTTTTCCGAACCCATGTTATGAACCCGGAAACAGTAGAGTTGTGTGGTAAATACACATATTAAACTATACTGTCAACAAAGGAAAAGCGAGTGTGTGTGTATGTGTGTGTTTGTGTTTTACATATATACGCCCCCTTAAATTCACCACGGGAAATGGATATCGCCAAAACACCTCTTCGCAAATAAAAATAATGATGCATACATGTATGCACATATAGACAAATAGATACGTAAATATAAATTTTAGTTATCCAACCAATCCTTTCTTTCTAAATACAGTCAATGTCACACTGAAGATAACGTATACAGCTATCAAACATGCTGATAGATAACACAAGGCATCCTCACCTTCCTCTCTGAGTGCATCCAGCAACTTATTAATGTTTTCGTCTCGTGCATCAGGATCATCTTTTGGCAACATCAGTTCTAAAAAGAAATGGCAGGCTTCCCTCCTCTTGCCATTCTTTTGCAACTGTTCAACTTTATAAACATCGTCCTCTGAAATATCGCAACAACTAGTATAGCGGCAGAGAAAGTTATATATACAATGATATACAGTATATCGACAAAGAAGCAGAATTCTCCCTCCCATAAAGTGAAGGGCCGCAACTGTGGCATTGTGTCACTTAGAAACAGGAATCATCTTATTTATGACACCAATTGACAACCATCCCTTGATTCGTTTTGATATAAATTATGACCCATACAGGAATATATTAAAGTGATAAAATAATATTGATAAATATGCTGTATACATGTACAGTCTTGTGTTTCAGATTTAGAACCACTGGCTGTACATTTTTACTTTGGTGAATATTTGTATAACGAAAATAACTTACTAGTATCTATATATTGATTTTGACGAAGATACACGTTACATACATGTAGTTTACCTTTTAGCGATGGGAAGTAGTCAAGCACATCAGTGGGCTCTACATATTCTACAAATTCTGTCAAAAACCTTCGACTGATGTTTTCCGCCATCACAACATTATAATGGAAAGGAAAACAAAAGCGAAAGTTAGCTTTTCCAGTTACTAAAAAAAAGTATGGAATGTCGTTTTAGCATTTATCACTGATGATCGCTAAGTAAGTAAGTAAATTTTATTTAAAGT
>CAJDSM010039350.1:13466-24584 GCA_903981925.1 Ostrea lurida
AATGGTTCCTTCTTCCTAGTATGGTGACAACTCGCCAGAATCAGAAGAGTTCATCTGTCTAGACTGATTCGCTTTATTGGTTGATGTTGTTCAGTGTAGGATCTGTGGAGTCTCAGAACTAGTCGAGCTGAGAGAGATCGGCCATGCGACGATTCGCAGCATTATATAGCTACGATGGAGAGTTTATACCACACCGAAAGCAATCCATATCCAATGACGTGTGGCAAGAACAGTGGGATGATAGACCTGAGATGTAGTGTAGCTAATGGTAAACATGTTTCCCCAGTGTCTTCTACAGACTACGCTGTAGTAAGACTCACACTCTCACAGATATGTAGACAAAAGGCGAAGATTGGTTACGAGAAAACTAAAGCTCAGAAAAAGACTTCATTCGCAGCTCACTATCACATCAAAATGAAAGCTTTGCCTTTGTATTTGGCAACTACTTCGAATATAGGTTGTATACTCGCAACTAGGAGTCCGCAGACCGTTGGGAGAAAGATGCGTTTGTTCTCTGCGAGGAAACAACACGTCCTGAAAATAACAGTTTTCTGTTAATACAAGTTTTTTGTTAAAAAGTCTAGTTATCCCTTTTGAAATACTATGCAACGTTGACCGACACAAAATCACCATGGTTGCCTCATTCCCCATGAGAGCGTATACTAATTGAGTCTCAGATCGCTGCAGGCCATGCAAGTAGAAAGCAGTCAGCGACGAACTATTCGGTAGGGCTCTGTAGCACGTGACGATCCATTTGCGCACAGATGAAATTGTATTACGCCACTTGAGGGCCATTTCCGCCAAGCTCTAACTGGTAAGAGGTAGCTTCATTTCGGGAATCTTTCCTTCCTTTTCAACTGATTTCTCGAGTTCTCGAGGATAAGAGCGATCAGTATTAATTGAATTCACATGAGAACTATTAGAGAGAAGTGCGAGAGAGATGAGAAAGCAACATGATTATTGATATATAACAGTGTTCTCAAGTATGGTGTCCTGTCCTCTTGTCTATTTTCCAAATCGGAGTCGTCACTAGTCACGCTGCTGACACACTCAGGCGGTATAGTCGCTTTATAGCGAGATGAGGTTTTGTGAGCAAGGAGAGGGTGAATATATGAGTTAAGACCCTTGTAGCTTCAATCATAATGAGCGAGTTAGAGCTTTCGCGGTATCGGACTACTCTCTATGATAGTTGTATATCCTAATATATATAAATAAGTGAGAGAGTTGAAGGTGCTTTGACGATAGTAGTGTATAGCTAAAGGTCTTAAAAACTGACAAGACATGATGCTAGAAGAGATGATGTGTATAGAGTCATTAAAGGAGAGGGCGGTGGCATGGAGACTAGCTCACACGAGCTTCTTTGTAGATCTTGTAGCTATGTAAGTGAGAAGTACGCGAAGCTCAGGAATACAAGAATGTGTGATTATCACACGATACTATCAAGTAGTCTATAGGTCGTCGAGGGAGTGTGCCTGGTTGTGGTCATGTTAATTCGACGGTGCGAGGAGAGAAATGGGTGTCATATATCAAGCACAAAATGTTCGTGACCCACCGAGAGTATGGTATATCGCCGATAATTGCACTTAATCACATATATATATCTGTCAAGACGGAAGATATATGAATCAGACGGTTGTATTCGTAGAGTCACAGCGGTATACATAGCACATGCATGAGATGCTATGGGATAAGATCCTTTACTTCAAATAGCGCAGGAATTAAGTTGGAAGCATATTGTCACACACGACACGAAAGACACACCATCGTAAAAAGATCGTTGCATCTGGCGAAAAGCCATACACTGGAACCGCGACATCTTGTAAATTTGATAGAGCTTAGTGAGCCAGAAGCATATATGCGATGGAGGAATAAGCCGAGCCCTCGTGCTGAGAACAATAGAAAACTGCCCTCATTACGAAAGATCGGAGAGAAATCCATCCACTAATTGAAACAAGAGCGCCATGATGTTGACTAAAATGCAGGAGTAGAACTAGTTAGAATATACGATCCCCTCATCACAATTAGAAATCCTTCCCTATACTCGCAATGTAGCAAATCGTAGTGGATCCACTCCGAAATAAATTTCACAGCTATTAGATAGAATGAGCATAAAATTAAGTCTTATTTAGTACATGTAGTAACAAACATTTTTTATAATTGTAAATTCTTTAAATGAAGAAAATCCCAAGAAAAATGTGTCTGCACAAGTCGTTTGAAATTGCATGATTCAAATTCGACGCCATTTTGCCGTAAGTGGGGAGTAAGTCAGTTTGATTCTTTATACAATGCAAATGCCACTAAAAATATGTGGTTTAAATTCAGTTTACAGGTATTTATGCTTCTCTGTCTCATTTTTTTGGCTCATGCACCAATTTTCGTTTTGCTACGAAGCGAGTATACGGTGGAATATAGGTCCGGAAGACATCTGTCATTTTAACGAAAGAACGTTCTACATATATCTAGAGTAGATCATGTTGTACTACTACTTTTTAAGTGCTGTACCATTGCTTGCCCCGGGGTCAATCTTTGTCAGCAGATTTGGTTGTGTCTCTTTCAGAGTATCAAACAACACGACGGCCAGTCTTTGTGCTTTTTCTTGATTCGTCTGACCAGTTCCTTGCAAGCCTCGGACCTGTCGCCGACCTGTGAAGAGTTCAGGTACTGTTGATCTTTCACGTTGATGTAGCCTTTGTTCAATAGATCGGAATCAAAGACGCTGCGTCTATTTCATTCATCAACTCCGGTTTTGTCACACGTATTAAAAATTCCATAAACTCTGTTATAGCAGCATGATCTCCTTCACCACCAGTCTCTCCATAATCGCTCAACACTCTCTGGTAACCTTTCAACAAAATATGAAATCGCAAAAAATTATTTGGTTTGTTGATTTGTCAGCTTTTTGAGGAAGTTGTATCAACATTTTAGGAAATCGGAAAAAGGGAATCAATTGCAACTAAATGTCAGGGATTCATATTGTCGTTTTAAAATGTATATTCACATCTGCATCAACGTTCAAATTTTTATCAGATAGGTACATAGATAGTTTGTTGCATGAAACTATCAAAAAAATTGATTGTATGTTATTTAACGTCCTACTAGATAATTTTTCACTCATATGGAGACGTCAACATTGCCGGTGAAAGGCTGCAAAATTTAGGACTATGTTCAGCCCTTATGGCCTTTGAGAAGGAATCTTTATCGACCTTGTCACACCTGCCGGGAAAACTTTCAGGAAGAGTACTTGTTCCCAACATTTACTGTCATTTAGTGCGACAAATAAGAAAACCTTAAAAGTTAGTAAATTAATTGTTAGTGATAGCGATTTTAATTCTAGACAATTAACTGGAAATGGCTTAGGGTGAAGGTCTACACCTGACTATGATTGCTGATACAAGGATTGAAAATCGTTAAAGTCATTCTTGTTACAATTCATATTAATTTACTATTGATAATCATATGTAGGTTAGAATGATATATAGAGGATCTTGAATGAGTGGTTCAGTATGGCATATGAAATTTATGAAATGAGTTTACCGGATTTAATATTTCCCGAGCCTTGGCGAGGAAGATATAAATCTGGTAACTCTATTTCATAAATGTATGTGCCATAAGCACGAGTATAAGATTCTATTTATCACACAACTATCATTAAACGCATATTTTGATTTACTTTCTATTTCACGACCCAAATTTTTCGCTTTTGTTATTGTTTGACGTCGTCAATTCGATTGTGACGTCGTTTGCAACGTCACGGTTTGAAGAAGCTTGAAGTTTCTGTTTACACTTATTTTCACTTCATAAAAGACACAAAATCCTCTTGGAACAACCTCCGTGAAAAAACAATTTTTTTACCATCAATGTTTGCAGTTTCAAAGGCTGACGTGCTGTTTTCTTTACGTAGCGCATGATTGATTGACCTACCTAATTTGCATTTTTATGAACCTCAGCTACGAGTTCATGACTGAATATCGTTTTTCCGAACCCAATGAACCCGAAACAGTAGAGTTTGTGTGGTAAATACACATATTAAACTATACTGTCAACAAAGGAAAAGCGAGTGTGTGTGTATGTGTGTGTTTGTGTTTTACATATATACGCCCCCTTAAATTCACCACGGAAATGGATATCGCCAAAACACCTCTTCGCAAATAAAAATAATGAGCATACATGTTGCACATATAGACAAATAGATACGTAAATATAATAATATTTATATCCACATCCTTTCTTTCTAAATACAGTCAATGTCACACTGAAATAACGTATACAGCTATCAAACATGCTGAATAGCCAAATCACAGCATCCTTCCTCTCTGTAGTGCATCCAGAACTTATTATGTTTTCGTCTCGTGCTCAGGATCATCTTTTGGCACATCAGTTCTAAAAAGAAATGGCAGGCTTCCCTCTCTCTTGCAACATCTCAAACTGTTAACTTATAAACATCGTCTCTGAAATATCGCAACAATAGTATAGCGCAGAGAATTATATACATAGCATAATACAGACATTCAGACAAGAGATACTGATAAAAAGAATTCTCCCTCCCATAAGTGAGGGCCAACGTGGCATTGGTCTATAAAAAGAATCATCTATGTTAGTCACAATTGAAACCATGATTGATTGTGATATAAATTATGACCCATACAGGAATATTAAAGTGATAAAATAATATTGATAAATATGCTGTATACATGTACAGTCTTGTGTTTCAGATTTAAACCACTGGCTGTACATTTTACTTTGGTGAATATTTGTATAACGAAAATAACTTACTAGTATCTATATATTGATTTTGACGAAGATACACGTTACATACATGTAGTTTACTTTTAGCGATGGGAAGTAGTCAAGCACATCAGTGGGCTCTACATATTCTACAAATTCTGTCAAAAACCTTCGACTGATGTTTTCCGCCATCACAACATTATAATGGAAAGGAAAACAAAAGCGAAAGTTACTTTTCCAGTTACTAAAAAAGTATGGAATGTCGTTTTAGCATTTATCACTGATGATCGCTAAGTAAGTAAGTAAATTTTATTTAAAGTCGGCACTTGTGTACATATATAACAAATAACAGAGCTCTTTAACCGACTATCACAGACAAAATACATATAATAAATAAAACTAAAAACTACCATGCAGAACATACACAATACTCCATGCAGAAACACACAATATATATACATATTTACACACACATAATTAAGAAAATAAATAAAAATAAGTTAAGAAATTGACATCCAACAGGAAGCAGATAAATTAAAAGCAATTCACAAGGCATTTTAAATACAAACAAAGCATATAAAGCTAAAAGAGTATCACTGAAAAAAAAAAAACTAGGAAAAATATAATAGAAAGATAGTAAAAAAAACCCGCAAAATTATAAAAAGTATTCAAAATAATAACTGACTCCAAAGGAGTAGAAATTAGACAGAGTAGGCCAAAGTGTATAAAAAATAAAAAAAGAAATACTTTTAATTAAATTGACAAGCAAACAGAACTGAAAAAAGCTTTACAGAATAAAGCTGGTACATGTAGAGCAGATGAAAGGTTTGAGAATATCAAAAAAGCAAGAAAAAGACTGAACTAAAGTGAAAACAAAAACCCAGGAAGCTCAAAAAGAAATGCAACTCATTAAGGCCATGACCTCCACACTGTGACACTACAAGAGCTGACATTTGCAGTATCCCCCTTCCAGGTAGCAATAAAAGCCCTAAATGAGAGTTGAGAAATTCACTGATCATAAAAGCTATGAGTAGTGATCACAGCGTGGACGCAGCTGAGATGAATTAGAGGTGATGTTTCACAATACACGGAGGTCGTGTGTGTAGGTCTAGGTCTAGTGTAGGGTCCGGGTGAAATTATGTAGAGTTTCTAGAGTTCATAATATGTACCAGATCGTGTAGAAACAATGGATCTTTGTTTGTTGAAATTTTAAAACTTCGAAGGGCCATTTCTGGTCCCATGCGTCTGGTTTTCACAGAGTGAAGAGTTGAATTTTTCTAAAAGAGATGGTTGTATGTACTAGTATAGTCCTTCGTAAATAAATCTTAATGCTCGTTCTTGAATTTCTCGCAATTTTTTTTGCATTTTTGTTCGCTGAAAAGGCTAAAACTAGAGGAGAGAAGTAACGAGAATTACGACATCTATAAAGACATAAGTGGTGACATGGTTAATTTACCTAACCTACAGAGATGTTTTCTACATCGTTTTAGTACATTTAATTGGCGAGCTGCTTTCTGCAAATGCATATCTGACGATATATAAGAAATTACTAAGCGCACATAAACTCTGAGATAATGGTAATACCGATGAAGCAGCTTTCCTTCGAGCGAGATAAAGAACGCATTTATATCTCAACACATACTAGTTACAGCGCTGTTATGTAGCCGTTGAGTGAGCTCGTTGCTGTGCACTCAAAGCGCGAGGAGAATTGGCTATATATTCCTGATCGATTTCTGTAAGTTGGTTGGCGTTTGGAGGGAAAAGAGGGCTATTGGAGCTATGGTAATAAAACTATACAATATTGGAGATTTCAGAAGTAGATACGATCACACTATCAACGACATATATTGGCCAAGAAATGCGATAAGTGCTACGTGCCAAGCTAAGCAGCGAATGAACGTGCATTCATAGAAGTCTGACTTCTTTTGACCAATATATAAAATCGCATCCAAATATAAAAATTTTAGAACCACGAAAATGGGTGCACTACAATTTAGGGATTAGAGAGATATTAAGAGTGAGGTCGCCTTGTAACATATATAAAGGGGGTTATCGTATTATCTCGAGAGTAACTTTGGAGCTATTTATTTCACACAGAATAGGGTTAAGCTATATAGAGCTTAAAGCTATATTAAGAGAGGACTAGGAGAAACGCAAGACTACCTATACCACACAGACTTAGAGTAGACTATATAGAGCGGAGAGAGAGAGCTGTCTCGAAGGAGTCACTTTGATTATACACAGCATATATCGAGAGAGCATATGGGAATTAATAGAATTAAGTTATCCAATCGAAAGATATCTGTTGACCGCTATCTAAGAGAGAGCGAGCGCATAATGGAAACACATATGTGACGAGCGCACAATATATATCCAGAATATTGAGACAGTTATAAAGCCCCGGAGATGACAAGCACCCTAGATGTGATCGATTCCTCATGTCCGCCGAATAAGGCACACACCATCTGTATGAGATCTCTGATAGCATTTTGCGAAATATTTTGACAAGTAGTGGCGTAGAGGAGACACTGAGGAGTCGTATAATTACCTGCCTTATCAGACACATGTTTTTTTTTGATGTATTGGATACATATCTTGAGCCTTTTTAGGGGCAATCGCCCGAACGACTCCGACACAGAGATTAAGGACATATTTACCAATTCCTGTTCATGGTTTAATGCTGATAGGCTTAGCAAGATGTAGTATTTTGGGACGAAATCCCATCTAAGCCAGTACGATCTATTATCACAATCTTATTTATACGTCACTTCGCTCTGAATAAAAAGACTTCATCTATGGGGTTAAAATCGCGACACGACTCTGTCCTTTAAGCTTGTGGAAAATTGTCTCGGATACCTTTACAACTTGGGTGGTCATTGTCCTTCCTTACATTTGTGGTGCCAATATTTTTTTGCCAACATTTACAAAAAAATTATTGAAAATTTCTGGGATCTTACTTGTCACCGCTACAACCGCACCATCCACTTCAAGATAAAACGTTTCTTTCTGTACACAGCTACCTTTGTTTGTTAAAAAAGGTTTGATGTAGACCAAAAGTCCTTAGAAACCGCATTCACACTTCCATAGTGACGACAAATCGTATAGAAGCAAAGACATGTAGGCATTAATTGATATATTATTCATTAAATTACGAGTATATGCAGAACACTCTATAGGCTTCCCAGTTTTTGTCTCAGAACTGCACTCTGTGTAAGATCGAGATCTGTATATCCTTCTGCACAACAAAGAGGGGAAACTCACTTATATATATGTACGATATCTTGAGAGCAGTCTATCACAAAACACTGGCACCACTATACTACGCACGCCAGGCCGCGCAATATATGAGCGCCAGATAATACATGAGGCTAAAAGATTAGCCGTTAATATTTTGTATAAGCGGGGCCCAGCTAACTAAGAGTTGTGTTGGTCTAATATCTGAACCGTGAGACAAGATAAATACTATAAGAAAAGCGAGTTAGCTCAGGAGAGCAGCACACAGTTTATCTGAAAGTGAATTCTTGGTTACTGATCATTGATAAGAGACAGGACACAATATACAATTTGTTAGAAACTCGACAAAAGAGCTAAAAGGACAATGCTATCGCACACATCTACCAAGACCGAGATTGTTATACGTCGGAAGTTCGTACACAGCCCTCCATCCGAGACAATTTTCCGACAGCTTGAAGACAGATCTTTTCCCATCTCTATTTTAAAGACCCTCAACACCGTGAGAGTGCTATTCACGCTCTAACAAACGATCCAATTAATCAGAGCACGACATATAAGAGAGAGAGATCTAGTGTGTTTGGTATTGTCGAGAAGCGTGATCTCCCAAAAACCAGCAGATAGTGTTAGCATGATATCTAGTTATCATCATAAAAATCCCATTGACAGACTCGCGATCACACAATCGCTATCTCAAATCCTCCCATCTTCCCAGATTCCCAAAAATGGCTCAAGTTGTCCAATACACAAAAAAAACAGTGTTCTAGAATTAAGGGTAATTATGACCGTCAAGTCGCATCATCTAACGCACACCATATCCAAAAAATATTTGAAAATGCTATCAATGTTCAAGTTATTTAACTTATTTCGATGATAATATTTCATCCTTCCTAGCGGCTTTTAGACGCAGGTTTTGGATGTCAACTTACCTACCTTTAGAAGTCACGCGAGGTTGGAAAGAAAGCTCTTGCAGATAATAAATCTGCCGCTGCCTATCTTGATGGACTTATAAAGGCCTTCGACTGTCTTCACTTATTGTACTCAAGTCAACATCTCATCGCTCTCTACTACACCTGCAGTGAATCTACTCAATAGCTACCTATCTTGTAGAAAGCAACACTAGCATAAGCTCAAGTTGGATCACAGCAACTACTAAGTCCCTTCCTTGATATATTTTAAAGCCGAAGTACGACAGGGTTTCAATATTAGGGAACCCATTAAAGGGTTTTTAAATTTTTTATTATGAATTTTTTAACTTTGTCAAAGATCAGACCTTATACCAACTAAGCTAGACGATAATACCCTTATCTCATTCTGACTATATCTTAGATTAATGTTATATACTCTTGAAAGGGATATGTGGTTACACCATCGACTGGTTTTCAGCAAACAAAATGCAGGCAATCCCCGAAAAATTTCAAAGCAATCGCTTTAGGAAAAAGACTCAGACAAAAATATAACTTTCGTTTTGAAATGGTACTTCTCTAGCCTGTGTAAAGAACGACTGAAGCTGCCTTGGTGTTACAAAGATATTAGCTGTAAAATTTCAATTGCCATACTACTTACACTTTGAAGAAAGCAGCCTCGCCAATTAATGTACATAAACGCTGTAACGAAAACTCTCTGTCGGTTAGGTAAATTAACCATTCTACATTCTTTATAATGTCCGAATTTTAAGTTACCGTCCACTCTAAGTTTGGCCCTTTTGCAGCGAACAAAAATGCAAAAAAACAATTTGAAGAAAATTCAAAGAACGAGCATTAAGATTTATTTACGATGGACTATACTAGTACAACACTACAACCTATCTCTTAGAAAATCAACTCATCATCTCTGTGAAAACCGACGCACTGAGAACCATGGCCCCTCGCAGTTTTAAAAAATTGCACACACACAACAACACGCTCACTCGTCTCTACACCGAACTATTCACTCGACCGGAAACTCTAATATCACTTTTAGGTACCAAAAAGACTGGACTACCTAGACCCAACGACATACACTCACGCGCATCATCGGAAAACAGTCCATCAGGTAATGCAGCCTGCCACCTGTGAACTCTCTACCTAATCATGTGAGGGAAATTTCCACTTCAATCAATTTAGGGCTTTTATTGCGTACCTGGAAGGGGGATAACTGCAGAATGCAGCTCTTTGTAGAGTACACAGTGTGGAAGCCCGACTGCATGGCTGAATGAGCTACAGACACAATTTCTTTTGGCTTCACACTGGTTTTTGTTTTCCTTTTAGTTCAGTTTTTCTGCCACTTTCGCACCTCATCTATACACACCTTTTTCATCTGCTCTACATGTACCAGCTTTATCTGTAAAGACATCTTTTTTCAGTCTGTTTGCTTGTCAATTTAATTATAAAGTATTTCCTTTTTTTTTTTTTATAACACACTTTGGACATACACACTTGTCTTAATTTCTACTCTTTGGAGGTCAGTTATTTATTTTGAATACTTTTTAATAATTTTGCGGGTTTTTTTACTATCTTTCTAGTTATATTTTCCTAGTTTTTTTTTTCTCCAAGTGATACTCTTTGCTTTATAATTGCTTTGTTTGTTAAAATGCTTGTGAATTTGCTTTTAATTTATCTGCTTCCTTGTTGGATGTCAAATTTCTGTAACTTATTTTTTATTTATTTTCTTAATTTATGTGTGTAAATATGTATATAATATTTGTGTTTCTGCTTGGAGTTCTATGTGTATGTTCTGCAATGGTAGTGTTTTAAGTTTTATTTATTATATGTATTTTGTCTGTGTGATATCGGTTAAAGAGCTCATGTTAATTTGTTAGTATATGTACATCAGTGCCGGAAGCAGATAAATTAAAAGCAATTCACAAGCATTTTAAATACAATACAAAGCATATAAAGCTAAAAGAGTATCACTGAAAAAAAAAAACTAGGAAAATATATAACTAGAAGATAGTAAAAAAACCCGCAAAATTATAAAAAGTATTCAAAATAAATAACTGACTCCAAAGGAGTAGAAATTAAGACAGAGTAGGCCAAGTGTATAAAAAATAAAAAAAGAAATACTTTTAATTAAATTGACAAGCAAACAGAGACTGAAAAAAAGCTTTACAGAATAAAGCTGGTACATGTAGAGCAGATGAAAGGTTTGAGAATATCAAAAAGCAAGAAAAAGACTGAACTA
>CAJDSM010039353.1:5546-18971 GCA_903981925.1 Ostrea lurida
TTACTAGTTTAACCTGTCTGGTACTGGTTCTCGTCCTTACGTTACCTGTCTGTACTAGTTTACCTGTCTGACTGGTTCTCGCCCTTACGTTACCTGTCTGTACTAGTTTACCTGTCTGTACTGGTTCTCGTCCTTCGCTACCTGTCTGTACTAGTTTACCTCCGTTCTGACTGGTTCTCGTCCTTACGTTACCTGTCTGTATAGTTACCTCTGTACTGGTCTCTCGTCCTTACGTTACCTGTCTGTACTAGTTTACCTGTCTGACTGTTCTCGCCCTTACGTTTTACCTGTCTGTACTAGTTTAACCTGTCTGTAACTGGTTCTCGTCCTTAACGTTACCTGTCTGTACTAGTTTACCTGTTGTGACTGGTTCTCGCCTCTTACGCTTCCTGTCTGTTACTAGTTTACCTGTCTGTACTGGTTCTCGTCCTTACGTTACCTTGTCTGTACTTCTAGTTTACCTGTCCTGTACTGGTTCTCGTCCTTACGTTACCTGTTCTGTACTAGTTTACCTGTCTGACTGGTTCTCGTCCTTACGTAATCTGTCTGTACCGGTAGCCGCGTTCTCGTGGACCTAAAAACTTCTTTTCGTTGCTTTTGGTTTGTACAGTTCTCAATCGTTCAGTACTTTCTGGATTTAATGTCCCTTTCATTTTACGATAATCATTGCTTTATCTGCAATTTCTCTCTCATTTCGTACAAGCTAGAAAAAAAGAATGTTCAAAGACGACCACAATATTACACACCAAACGTTGATACTCCAACGGAAGGATTCTGTGTAGGCAATATATCACTTTACCAGTATGACCTACCATTGAGTCAAATACTGTCTGGTGTGTTTCATAGCCATTGTTAAGCCGTTTTCACCCATCACTGATTTGACAACAGATTGCTCCGCTTTACCTGATCAAGACTATGGGCTCACGGCGGGTGTGACCGGTCCAACAGGGATGCTTACTCTCCTAGGCACCTGATACCACTTTCTGGTGTGCCCCAAGCGTCACATGATTTGCCCACCTCTTGTTTTTGTATTTCTATATTGGGACGTACCAAGACTGACCAAACCGAAAAAAATCACCTCCAAAGAAACCAGGAACCTCAAGGCAGTTATGGACGTCACTGTGGGTGGTCCGATGAATTGGGATAATTTCGGCAGCCTTTACAATACTAGATTAGCCTAAAGACATAAAAGGAAAAAAGAAAGAATCCAGATGGTAGAGGGATAGGTACGATAGATGAATGTAGACAGGGAGCTAGAAATAAAGTTGTTACACCATTGTAGAAAGTATAAGGGATTATAGTGAATAAGCAGCCACTGAACTATCCCACAACCGTCTTTGTAACAAAGAATGATCTGTCGATAATATCAAAACATGCATGATGATGCGTATCGGACCTGTTTGATAGCCACAAAGGGGAGTATTTTGAGGTCCCCCGTCCCACACACTGTGATATCAATGAAACTTTTTAAATGCACACAATATGCCACGGAAGTTACCAATATTTTTGATGTAAGAAAAGAGATAACTAGATATTGATTAGTCATATTCCTTTAGTTTAGATTGGCGAATTACTGAAGAAAATGATAAATATGGGCTTCATCTTTGTGACATAATGATAAGGATAATGGGTGGGAAAAGACTGTAATATAGTGTATATATTCAGTCCGAAGATGTCGGAGACTAAGTGGCGTGCTAGTAGGTGATGTCGAGTGCAGCGGCTTCCGAACACAAGAACAAAAGCTAAAGTAAAGGTGCTGAGGTCCATGAGTATCCGGGGTGATCGAGATATTCCCAAGTACCAATCCTCCTTTCAAATATTCTAACAGTTTAGTTCCGAATATATTGAAGCCAATCGCCATAAGCCACTGAGCAGGGCATTGTCCTGCAAGGGACGAAGAGGTAAAGAATTATGTGATTTGAACGTCATTCAGGGAGCCCGAAAGACAAATTAAAAGAAGAGGGAAGAATAATGCCAAGAGTGGGAGCATAGTGGAACGAGGGAGCCGGGCGGTGGAAGGTAAGAGAATCGACTAGGAAACTGGGTAGCTCGAAGTACGGGTGGCGGGGTTCGGATTCTGGGTCCTGTCATTAGATTTTTTTTGTTCTCTCCACACATCATACTTGTGAGTTCGAGTATATAAACGTCCACTCTCTCTGCTTTTAGAACTCTAGTTTTCTCACTGTCGGAAGACTACGCCCTTTTCTGTCATAATAGCATGTATGTTAGATGATTATAGGTATTTTTTGAAAATACGAAGACCAGGGTAGAGAACTACGATACTTCAAATATGACTTAGGTATTTGAAAAAAGCACGGTTAGCATTTTATATATTATGTATTTTCTTATTAATATTTCATTTATTTATTTATACTATATTCATTTTTTCAAATGTTTATATGTATTTAAGATGATTTTCCCAGCCATGAAAAAAGCATACTATTTATCAAGACACGTGCACAAATTGTTCAACTGCCTCCCAAGTCGCAAGGAATTATGGGTAAACACTACAATTTGTAAATATTAGCCAGGTATTGGCCAAGAAACAGGTTGTACGAACACGTATGTATACAGTGTAACACATTTCGTGCAACGATTATACGGCACTTTTTACTTTGATATACTTTAATCTTAGGTTAGCTCTTTAATCCGCTAATGCACCCTGTATAAATATTATTGTATAACAGAATTCGAGAAAAATAAAGCGTTGCTTAAATATCATGTATTTCTTCCTTTGTATTAATACAACATGTATATATCTTTTCTTTAAATAGAATAAACGATATTTCAATAGGTCAGTTGATAACTTTCCAATGTTTTATGCAAAGGAATATTAATGAATTCAGCTATTTCTACAAACATATTACAACTAACTCAGTAATTAAATGTTATTTCAAATTTAAGCTTTGAAAAGTGGAATGCTGAGATTATTTTTTGCGAAAAATGCGGGATTTTTACAATAAAAGCAAATGCGAACAGTTTGTCTTTTTTTTTTTTCTTCCTCCATTTAATCTCCAAGTAGAAGATAATCAAGAATATGTTACAATCGAAGGAAGGGGAATGACTCTCTCAAATGACAATCTCTCCCAACGACAATCGATGTTAAATTTTCTAGGAACAATACGAGTCAGGTTGCAGGTAACGTAAAGACATTTTTTTTTATCAATAAGAACCATTACAGACAACGGGAAGATTGATTGTATGTTGTTTAACGTCCCTTTCGAGAGTGGAGACGTTACCATTGCCCTTGCAGGGCTGCAAAATTTGGGCCTATGTTCGGCGCTTATGACCTTTGAGCAGGGAGGGATCTTTAACGCACCACACGATAGTTCCTGAATATCATAAGCAGTAATTTACATGTAATATAGAAGTTGAGGGAAGTTTGACGACCAGACAGAAGAGTGTAGGCTGTATAAAAAGGATATAACATTTGCTTCTTATCACAGATGTCTAATTTTCATACATTCTCCGGACAATAATATCAGTGAATGATTTTTTTTTAAACCGGGGGGTCCGGGTTAGAATAGTTCCCCAGCATCCCCTTGCGTGTCGTAAGAGGCGACTAAATAAGGCGGTCATTCGGATGAGACCGAAAAAACCGAGGCCCAGTAGGCCTAAATTTTGCAGCCCTTCACCGGCATTGGAGCGAAATATTCTCGAGTGGGACGTAAAACAGTAAATAATCAATCAATCAATTTAAATCCACAATTATATATGAAACTTTTCAAAAACAGGCAATAATGAAGGTCATACGACTTGCATGTACAGCAGATGCGTGGTTGCAATTTAGTACGGGGTCCGGGTTAGAATAGGTCCCCAGCACCCCCTTACGTGTCGTAAGGGGCGACTAAATGGGGCGGTCATTCGGATGAGATCGGAAAAACCGAGGCCCCGTGTCACAGCAGGTGTGGCACGAAAAAGATCCCTCCTTGCTCAAAGGCCCCAAGTGTCGGCATAGGCCTAAATTTTGCAGCCCTTCACCGGCATTGGTGACGTCTCCATATATATGAGTAAAATATTCTCGAGTGGGACGTAAATCAGTAAATAATCAATCAATCCACAATTATATGAAACTATTGAAAAATAGACAATACTGTAGGTCATACGACTTACATGTGTACACAGCAATTAAGTACTTTCCTCTCTCGCTTTGAAGGTGTACCTTTTATGAATAAAATGTTATGAGAAACAAAGATTGGTTCAACTAACCGTGATTGCGATAAAGTCTCAAATAATATGAAAAATATATATATGTATATCATGCAACGATCATCTTACAAGGTGAAGAAAAAAAACCCAAACAAAATAAAAATGAATGAATGAATAAAGGGGGAAAAACAACAAACATACAGTTTACATGTGATTTTTTTTTTGTCAAAGAAATTTTCAAAAAAGTTATCTTTAGTATGTAAAACTACACAGACATTAATTATCTAGGAATGAGACGGATGTGTAACAAACGGAAGTAAACGTTTGAAAAACACAATCATAGGATAATTAATGAACCCAAGGGGAAGAAAACTTCATTAACCGGATCTTCTAAGATAGTAACATTTCTTAAACGAAAATTATGGAGAAAGTTAATCAACCAGATTGACGTATTTTTTAATGGTAATTAAGAGTACTATTCATTATAACTATACTCTCTTAATTAATAAGGCAAGATAAATGTTTTAACATAGCACTCCTGCACATCTACATGAAGTCGTTTTCGGACGAGCTGTCCTTTTGATAGCTACATCAATCGTCTTTGAATACTATAACCATATATTTAGTATTGTTGAAATATTCAAGAATTCGTTAAAAAAACCATACATGACCACGTATTTTCATAATTTAATTAAAATAAACATTAGTGAATAAATGAATTAAATATGTTCCCCTGAACTTCCTCTCTAACTTCATCAATTAAATAAATAAATAATATCCCTGCATTTTAAAATGTCATTTTAAATGGACGTTCATCAACATATAAAACTCATTGGAATTGATGAATGTGGTTGGCGTCGTTCTGTTTTGTTTGCTTTTGGGGACATTTTGATTTTAAACATATTAGCTCTCTCTCTCTCTCTCTCTCTCTCTCTCTCTCTCTCTCTCTCTCTCTCTCTCTCTCTCTCTCTCTCTCTCTCTCTCTCTCGTACCCATGTATGACATATTTCTGGGTGATCTACCCTTTTACATTGTCATCTCAAAAATGTGACATTGTTGCATTCGATTAGGGAAATATTTTACAGAATAATAATGTCTTTGATCCATGTAAGTCTTATTATGAATTCGTAACTAAAATTATGGTATTTTCATTTATAAAAAGTTCCGTGTTTACAATTATTCAGTGGCGAATTACTGAACTGTAATCAATGAATGGTAGCCGGTCTACCCTACAGAGGAAGTTTAATAAGGGTATTTTCCTCAGAGGAAAGAAATATACCGTAACAGAATTAGCATAGATATCCACGCGTACCAATCAATAGTAACGTAAGACCGGGATAAACTGTCTCTCTGTATCTAGGTCAAAGGAAACATATATTAAACAGAAAGATCTTTAAAAATACCTGGACGATAAAATGTCTTCGAGGACACCTGAAAGTTACAGGTGTATGTTATCATTCTACATGGATCTCGACCCAGTTTTTAAAACGCCGCGTCATTTATAAGTCAAGGTCATTCTATTTGTCTACTTCCTCATTCCAAATAAAGATATCATTAAATTTTAAGTTGCCGTATTCCTATGTTTTATGTTTCGAGCGTTTAAATCCACCCGCTTTAATAATATACAATTGAAAGGGGAAAAAATAGCTCTATAAACAAATCGTATAATGCAATTCTAATTTTTATATTTATTTCTAACTTCAAAAAAATTTAAAGCCGCCGAACTACAGAATAAATACATTGTCAAGCATTACCTTTACAAGGAAAATCCCACTCGGGGGAATATCCCAAACATTTCAAAAATAAATTTTTCATTTTCACCACAGGTGGTCAATAATGGACGGAAATAAGAATTAATGGATCAAAAGAAGCAGGCTACAATGAAGTATAATTTTCATTTAACAGCGATGGTACATCTATCAGTTTTACCAATTTTGTGGAAGAATATTATCAATTTTGTACTTCATCCGGAATATACATCACACATCAAACATGTGCATATAATTCGCTAATGTTAAAAAAGAAATAGATAAAATAAAACAAACAAACAAAATATCTCCTTACGACGTAAATTATTCAAAAATGTGAAAGTCAAAACTAAACATTCATCATTCAGAAAAAAAAATGATATTTAAAAAAACCCCATAATTTATCTTAGAGAGATTTTCAAGTAACATTATTCGTAAATACTACTTTGAGTTTGTGTGAAGTATCTAATATTATGTTTTTAACAGTGAGGCATATGCATGGTCAGTGATTTGAGGAGAAACTGAATGCTACTTTTAGCTACTTGTGCGCATATCATTTCATTTTCATCAAACCACTCATAACCCCAGACATGTAATGATACAGGGACAAATAAGAAAACTTGAATATGTAATGGGTTTGGTAAGAGGGAGAAATTCGCTTCTGAATGGCTGCTCGTTTGGCGGGGGTGCCTAAATTTGTAATAGCTACCGGTAACCCCTAAGGAAATGATGCGTCTCATATTCACGTGGAGGGAAATGGACACTTATATATCAGTCTGCAGTAAAGTAGCTGTGTACAGTGGAAACGATTTTTTATAGGCTCCAGGTTCGCTGCAGGGCTTGTGGGAAAGCATTAAACTTTTTCAAATATTTTGTATAGGGAACTATTTGTAAGGATAACTTTATAGAATTCTAATATGAAGACGAATGCTTAATCGAAATAAAAAAAAGATACATTTGCAATAAATGCTATATTCAAATGTGGGTTACCCAAGTCACAGGGCACCAGTAGGACATCATTAATTAGTGGCATCATTTATTGGCTTGATGACGCTGACCCGTAAGCATATAGGGACAACCTACACATTTTAAAAAGCAAAATGTGTCCATTATCTATGTCGTATTTAGGGCGTATTCTTTCCCTTAATCGGGACTAAAATCTTAAACAAAGAGATTCGCATCCGCTTGAGGAAATCTTAGGTATTCACACCCAAATTGGAAAAGTCCGGGTTATGAGCCTTTGACATATTTTCCAGCTTGAATCAAACATACGAACATGATTATTTCTAAAATTCATCAAGTACGCTATATGAAGAATTATTCAAATAATACAAGTCTCCAAACAATTTGATTTTCTGCTTGCAGACAACACGTACATAGTAAAAAGATACAAGTACTTCAGAGATAAATAGTATATACATGTACTTGTACTAAATCTACATTTAGCAAGAAATAAGACACGCGAAGTATGTCTAAAACACACAGTTGATAAAGGAACATAGATATAAAACATTTTGCATCACTACTTAGTAACAAGTGTAGTTTGAAACATCGTTCTTATCTCACATGCACTGAATTCAGAACACTAATTATCAAAACATGCTAACATTGGATAAAACACTTAAAATACTTTAAAACTTTTGCAAACAACAACAAATCTGTTTTTCTATATTCTTCTAATTGAGGCATGCATGCACATTTAAGTACCAACTCTGATATACGGACATTTGTTAGTAGATTTGTAATAAGTGAAATGATCATTTTTCCGTTTAGAGTTCTGCACCTGTCCAAATTTAATCAAATCCAGCTGTGCCAGAGAAGTACTGAGATATTTATGACCATACTTCCGGGTGAAGGAATATTTCCTAGGAGAGAAAAAAAAAAGAGTTTTGAAATGACAGATATTTGATACCCACCTCGGAATTTTCTCCCGGAATTTCTCGCTTGGCTTTTGGAATTTTTCTTACCTTTCTGAGGGATGATAGCTAGGCAGAGTTAAAAATAATGGTTGGTAACATTTTTTACATTTTATGTGGGTATGGGAACATATGGTAGGACGGCCAATACCGAAAATTTGATATGAAACTTTTCTTTATGATGTAAATATATTATTCTGTAATCAGTTCATATTGATGACGTAATTAACATAGATCAACTATTCCTAAATCAATAGATAAGAAGCCGAGCAACACGATTATGAAATCCATATAAATTCAAATAAACATCATATAAAAATGACAGAATTTAAGTTTTCACAAGTGTTCATTTTGTAAAATATTCTTTAATCAAAATCGAAGATGAGATATACTTAATTATAATTGGATATAAAAATAATATCGGTTGTTTTAAAATCGTTTGTTTTTGAGTTTTCGTGAATACTGCAGAACAAAAAAAACGTAAGATATCGTTTTACAATCTACAAAGCTAATGGGAAGTAAGTTTAATTATCCAACAATATGTATTAACTTCAGTTTTCGTTGACAGCCAATAATCTTGATAAAGAAAATCAGTGGTAGATATTAAGCAAACAGTAGTTTGATCGGTCGATCTTTAAAGGTATTAATGTAACCCAGCCAATCGTAAGATGGGGAATCCTCTGTTTGTAGTCCAAAAATAGAATGAGCGTAACCAACCCGGAAAGGGGTGTTCCTTCCGCTGTTACACACGTGCCTGTATACTGTAGACTGTTCATCTAAAGTGAAAAATATTCCCCTAACTGTCCAAGAAATTTCTGTGGACTATAAATTCGCTATCATGAACCTAATTCGGCATTCTACCAAAAGCAACTCGGCTATCTAAAGCTCTCAAAATTAGAAAACAGTACAAAATGGGCATCTCTTTTCTTAAGTCATTCAAATTGGTAAGTGTGTAATTATCCGATCAGTCATGTTTGTTTCCTGTAATTATGAAAACATACCATTTTTAGTTTACAACCAATTTTTTTAATTTAAGACTTCGATATCTTAGAAATAATTTCCTAGTGCTATACATTTAAGATATATGTATTGTAACGTTCTTAAGTAACAAATTATTTCATTATGTGGAGCTAGAAAATAATAATAATAATAATAAAAAAAAAAGAATTGTAAAGAAACCAACAAAAGTAACCTGGAGAATGGCAATAGATTTGATTAGTTTCTCACTTTGCTAGAAGTAGTTAATTTTTTTTATTTAGTATTATACTTAGTTTTATATATAAAGTTTACATTCGTGTACTTTTGTTATTTCAGGCAATTTGTAGTGCAATACTTTTCTTGGCTGGTAACGTTGATCTCGCAGCAATATGTTCAGAACCAACAAACCTTGCGGAACAATACGCTCAATACATGGCTAAAGGAACGGAATCAAGCATCAAGGAATACCTAGACTCATTTCCAGTCAACAACACCCTTCCTGATGAAGAAGAACAAGTTATCTACGGTGACAAAACTTGTCCCGCTAGTCTACAATCCACCACAACTGACCCTAACAGTAAAGTCTACGAGAGAACAACATGTCCCTATTTTCTCGTCGCTTCTCATCTATCCACTCGGTACCCAAAAATTATAACCGAGGCTCGTTGCAAGTGCCAAGCTTGCCTGGAGGAAAAAGGCCACAGCACCGCCACAGGATGTGAACCCGTGTATCGGCCCGTCAGAATCCTACTGAGAACCGGAAGCTGTGTTAACGGGGTATACCAATATTCAGAGTCCACGTATATGAAGCAAGAAAGTTGTACCTGTGCCAAGAAGAGGGAAGCTATCTCACCCCCAGCGTCCAACGCAAGTTCCGATGATGACCCTATTACCATGTAACTTAAAAAGGACAATGTCTACCCCAGTCTTTCAAAGAACATCTCTGATGATAATACTCAATGCTCATAGTTGTGTGAATGTGTGTGCATGTATTATCCGTCGCATTCTTGTAACATTGTGGATTTTAATCATTACATTAGTATGCTGACTTCCGTCTCCATCACTAAATCATACATATACATATAATGTTTGTCGCATTTTTTGAAGCATATTATTTATTGCGCGTTTTTGCTAGTGATTTTATAAGTTTATTTTTATAATTGTATTTTATGAATATTTTTTGCATTGTCATATTATTTTACAAAGGTTGTTGAATAAATATATATTTTTTACAATTCATAAAGTGATTTGATTTGTGTTCTTGGCAATTGAAAATATGTAAAATGTGCTGGGATTGGCATTTCAAATCGTCGTATGGCTAAAGTGCAAGACTTTCATGATTTTTTCCAAACAGTGATGATACTTGGAAGTTAATACCGGTGTCTTAAAAGGTCTAATATAAAGATTTGAAAACCAGAAATCGCTTGAAATTCCTTAATTTACAAGCTATTTTCATACAAATTGAAATTTTTTTTGGATTTATTTAAATTTTAACGATATTTTCATTATCGTCATAATTAGATTCCTCATCAACAATGACACACATTCATGGGAAATTATAAATGTCCCTGAAATGTTTTTAGGGATAATTTCCAGATCATTAAATCTAAATACGAAACAAATGATATTAGCCGAGATGGAACAATGTACTTCAGCCTTTCACAATACCAATATCCGGTACCAGTACGATTCGCACTAGAACCACTTGACACTCGAAGCTGCGACGGACGAGTAAGATAAACTATCTGCAATATTAGGAAACCACCCCACACCGATAATTACGGGCTTGGTTAATTGTGTACATTTATCATGTCGACATTCAGTGTGTTTGTCCGCTTCATTTTCAGGGAAGTGTGTGCTTTTTATAAACGCTTGGAAGACGAGTCCTCTCTAGCAGACGATTTGTTTGGAAAATTCAAATATACGTAGGCAGGGACACCAGATGACGTCAACGAAAATCATAGATTTGAATCAAGTATGTTTAGTCGATCTGGAAAGCCAATTTGCGGTTTTGAATTTAAAATATTTTGTTACAGTTTGTGAAATAACATAACTGTAACAGATATTGCGTTTTGATATCTAGTTAAAATGTAATACATGTAACGTTGACTACGAATTCCCAAGCTCATAACAACAAGCGATTTCTTTGGGGGTCATAATTGCGTTTACATACGAGTGGTGGGGGTGGGGCGTCTCTTGAAGCATATTCCCACAATTCTGGAGACTAAACCTTGATTATGTTGATTTCCAATTATTCTTCTTGGTGGCTTTTTCAGTTTTTGTCTTGTACATGCTTCTAACTGGGCTTTGATACGAACGGAATTCTAATTTTTAGTACTGCTTAAGAGTTTTGAAAGAGAAATTCGCAAGGATCTATATTCTCTCAGATTTCCCTCGATACCGGAAAAAGATACCTTTTAACTCAAAAGAATGTTTAAGGGATTTTTTTTGCGGGCCACAGGTATGCTAATTTTTAAATTTCAGATATGACACATTACCTATTTACATGTACACGTAAAGCCATGGCCAAAGAGAGACCACTACTTGAGAACTCATAGTTTCAAGGTACAATGTGTGGTTAAAAAAAAATCATCAATCCAAAAGAGAAAGACACAGGTGTAATCAGAGATGCCCATGTGTGCTTTAATTTAAACAACATTTTCGTGATAATTATACCAGAGATATCATCAGTACAATTTTAGTAAGCATCATGAATGTCTACATTTCATTTATTTCTTATGTAGAAAGGATGAAAAATAAACTAATAGAAATTAGAATCTCCGGGATATGGTTCAAACTTTATAGGATCGATTTATCACTACACGATAAGCGGAACCTAAAATCAAGTAATTAATTTGTCTTACCTATGATGTATAAATTTTAATTCCAGTTAATTACGCGAAGGACGGAAATGCTCATACAAAAATGCTTTTGCTAAGCAAAGTTCAAAACGTTTTGTTTCAAATAATTGCATCAAATGTTTAGCATGTGAAGGGGGGCTGTTGAGAATTTACGTTAGATCTTTAAGTGTAATCGAAATTTAGCACCATAAGAATATATATGGAATCATGAATGTTACTATGGATAGATTGTGAATTTGATACTTTTCAGCGTCCTAAACCAGATCCAAAGGCCCTGAATATATATATATTCCTGCTATCTATCGTGTGTACATTGTATATACAGTCACGTACATGTAATGCGTAGGACATACAGCTCTAAGCATTCTATAATGTGACGTGTTTTATTTCGTTGACTGGATGTGCCTTTTCTACAGGTGTGTGATGTAGACAGCTAGCGGGCTTCCTGTTTCTTTGCGTTGATTATATACACACACAGCACAGCCAATTGTTTTACTTACCACGTCAAACAGAAGTACTGCGGGGGAGACAATTCAGGAAACGTGACACACATACATAAGTAGGAAAACATCTCTTTACTCCGACACTGATGGTAGTATAGATTGTCTCTTCTTAACAGCTACTTACGTAAAATGTAACATCTTCGTGTTTAAGTAGGCCTACATGCTCAACCGTATTGGTTAGTTCATAACTTACTTCTACTCTCCTCCCTACTCCAGCATGCTAGAGGTTCACGGCGAGATACTTTTGACTTGGCGCCGCATAACCTCTAGCATCCAATGTAAAAATTCTCGCCGCTGAAATAGCCAATTTTGGTATGGGTAGTTTAAAGAACATTCAAAGCTTTATCCTTAACAAATGTTTATCACCAATCAAATAATCAGTATTCATTAAAACACGCACCTTTAAAACATAGCTATTATGCCACACTAAGAATTAAATCGAATTGGACAAGAGATGATTGAGGTGAAGGTCGATTACTAAAATTTCGGAATGGAATGCAGGTATTTTGACAAAACGAAATTGATTCTGCCCTTACAATACATATACATGTCCGCATAATACGTAATTTCATGGTGTAGGAAAGGTGTAAATTATAATTTGAAAAAGAACTTCAGGTTTGTATGTAAATTTAAGTGTCATACTGGTTTATTCCTTTTCAAAACGAGCTGATGATGCAATATATTCGTTTTCTGAAAAACGATCTGCAAAATATTTATGACATGAAATTAAAACAAATTCAGGTTAAATGTTTAAACGATGATGTATTTGATTAATGAACACTGATGCATATGGATTAAAGTGGATTTATTGTTTGTCATTGACTGCTTTACCACCTGAAAATGTGTAAGTGCATGAAAATCACTTGTGTACTATTATTGTCACTCAAAATATGTTCCGACGAAAATTCAGTCGGAACTAGCTCGTTAAAAAATGGGGTTCGGATGTTAGAGTCCGAGGTATATAAGGTTAACCGAGGCTCTAACTTGTTGGAGTACTCTCCTCCTCTAACGAAATGTATCTATAAATATTTCCAGCGTTGATTTCAATCATTACAATGAAGGCGAAAGGACAGATGTTTGTAGGGACAACTCCTTGGAGATATCTGAAAACACGATCTTCTCTTTCATATACCTGTACAGTTCATTACCTGTGATAAAAATCCTTCCTTCGGATTGATAGCCAGTTTCCTTAGTTCAGTCAATATCTTTTGCAAGATTAAATAAGGTTCTAACACTCAAACAAAAGGCCAACAGGCCTTAATGGTCACCT
>CAJDSM010039355.1:0-16660 GCA_903981925.1 Ostrea lurida
AGAAATTAAACAGCTGATCTTGTTCCAACCCAAACTTTCACCTCGGTGGTAATGACGCCTCTGCCAAAGTCTCCTTCGTGATAGTGCTGATCGGAGGGGATGAGAGAAGGGAGGCATTCAGAGCAGACAGAATGGAGCGAGCAGGAGAGCGTCAAAGGGCAATTTGTAGGGAAGTAACACAACGTCCATTCAGGTTAAGGATAGGAACTCCACTTGTGTTAAAAAAGTGGATAGAGATACATGTAATCTAAATTCTGTAAAGGGAAATTCACTTGGGTTTTAAATTTTACAATTCGCAATTATATCAATGCTCGCAATAGTACAACAGCAGAAAGTGCTATTCAAAACATTTGGAATGAGTTCATCTACTTGAAGGCATTTATCGCGGAAATTTAAACCATCGTGAATTTTAGCCCACGAAATTAAGCCCTTTACATTACACAACATTTCAGGAAATATTATATTGAAGAAAGGACATGGTGTGACGCTCTTACAGTTTTGAAGCTAGGTCTTTATAAACAATAACTTGAAAATCTGTATAGTGCAAGAATTTTAATTCTCATTAATTTTTATAAAATCTATATCTACAGGGTTGTTGAACTGTGTATCAACTGCATTGATGGTTTCACTACTGAAAAATTGATCGAGTTCAAATTTATGCCCAGGCAATCATGGTGGGGCCAAATCACAATGCGGAATGAAGTTTTAAATGATTAAATACTGGTGAGCGATGTGGCCTGTGAGGCCTTTAGTTTTGAGTGTGGTGAGTGATGTGGTCTGGCGCGTTTAGTTTGAGTGGTGAGCGATGTGGCCTGTGTGGCCTTTAGGTTGTAGATGGTATTTAATGAAAGCGTTTGATTGACAGGAGTACACAGGTGAGGGGTGGAGCCTTGAGAAGAGCCATTAGTCATACTTCCACTGTGGGTCTGGTACACAATCTCTGTAAGTTAACAGGAGTACGTGTATTCGGTGTTTTACCAACTCTGTAGGACACCCACAGAGGCAAGTTCCCAGCTGTCCTACACAATCTAAGTAACAGACGTGACTGTGTTTACCAACCTAGAGTCCACTCAGCGCAAGGTCCAGTCATTTATCTCAAGAATAATAAGGGAAGGCAGTCTATTATCTCACAGAGTAATGGGAATGTTCCAGGTCTATTATCAACAGATTGGAATGTTCCAAGTCTATTATCCTCAGATTAATGGGAATGTTCCAGGTCTATTATCCACAGATTAATGGAATGTTCCAGGTCTATTATCTCACAGATTAATGGGAATTTCCAGTTATATTTGCACAGTCTGGGAATGTTCCAGGTCTATCATCGCACAATTATTGGGAATGATGTTCTTATGCGTACAAAAGGAATTTTAATGTTTATAATTAGGGTCCCGCTGAGTATGGCGGGAGCCCTTTAGTAATCAGCTTTCCGTCCGTCCGTCTGTCCGTCCGTCCCGTCCGTCACAAAACAGTTTTCGCGCGATAACTCGAAAGGGCTTGCACCAATTAATATGAAACTTTAAGGACAGTGTAAATATCCATTGAGGTCAGCTCCCCTTTCGATTTTGGAAATTTCTGATTCACGTTTCAGAAATATTGGACTTTTTTCATGAAAAAGTCAAAAACAGTTTTCGTGCGATAACTCAAAAGGGCTTGCACCAATTGATATGAAACTTAGGATAGTGCACATATCCATTGAGGTCAGCTCCCTTTCGATTTGGAAAATTTCTGATTTCACGTTTCAGAAATATGGAACTTTTCTAAAAAATGGTGTTTTCAGTTTTCGCGCAATAACTGGAAAACGCTTTGACTAATCAGATTGAACTTTTAGAAAGTGTATACCTCCATACAGGCAAGCTCCCTTTTGATTTGAAAATTTCTGATTTCCGTTTTTCGAGTTATGGAATTTTCTTTATAAAAAGGGAAGTAACTCAAAATGTTTGCAGAAACTTGTATGACAGTTGTAGGAATGTTAGAATTCTTATTCTCTCGCAACTATTTGTGGAGAGAATATATCAGCACTGCTGCGAGTCCATGAGACTGTGTGTGTGGTGTGTTGTTTGTTGTGTGTGTTGTTCGTGTGTGTGTGTGTCTGTGTGTTTGTGTATGGAACTCTGTGAACAAGATAAAGAAAGGGTATTCATAGAGGATCATCAAACCTTGCACACATGTTTCCCATGGGAGAGGATGCACCCTATTGATTTTAAAGGTCAGGTTCAAAGGTCAAGGTCTTTATTAACTATTGCTAAAAATTTGTGAACATGAAGAAGCAAATGGCATTCATCAGAGGATCACTAAACCTTCCATAAATGTTACCTATGGAGAGAGGATGAACCATATTGATTTTCAAGTTCAAAGGTCAAAAGTCAAGATCACTATTGAGTACTGCCTAAAATCACGTGAACAAGTTGAAGACACAGCATCCATCAGAGGATCATCAAACCTTCCACAAATGTTGCCATGGAGAAAGCATGAAAGCTACTGTTTTTAAGGTCAATGATCAAAGGTCAAGGTCATTATTGACTATTTCTTAAAAGTATTTCTGCGAACGTGATATAAGCAAGGTCAATCATCAGAGGATCACTAAACCTTCTACTACTATTAATGGGTCAACCAGCGGAGCCCTCTGGGATGCGGCCACATCACATTTTTTCTAGTTATACATAAAAAGCAAACCTGTTTGTTGTATTTCACAACTTTATCAGTATTTTCAGTTTAAAAGTTGCATGACAACAATTCCGTGTCAGGATTAATTAGAACTTTTTTCATGTATACAAGAAATGAGTTGTATAATTACCTTTTCCAGGTTGTATCATTTGATCAAGTTGTTTGGGGATATCCAGGTGGCAGAAATCACGTCTAACCTTCAGCCCTCTAGGAGAAATAAAGTCCTGCGGAAATTCCAGAATGGCGACATTGACATGTAAGTAGATGTGGCTCAGGGAGGAAAGAAATAAAGCATTCAAGTAAGACACCGCAATAAAATTTCTATACATGACACAGTGCGTTATCAGTTCTGGCACCACGCTGTAACAGTGGTATCAGTCTGGCACCACGCTTGTAACAGTGGTATCAGTCTGGCACACGCTTGTAACAGTGGTATCAGTCTGGCACCACGCTTGTAACAGTTGGTATCAGTCTGGCACCACGCTTGTAACAGTGGTATCAGTCTGGGCACCACGCTTGTAACTGTATGGTATTCAGTCTGGCACCACGCTTGTAACTGTGGTATCAGTGTGGCACCACACTTGTAACAGTGGTATCAGTGTGGCACCAGTACGTATATACTCGCCTACAAGTCGGTTTGCCTATAAGTCTGTTGTGTTTTTTAAGATCATTTTGAAGGATTTTGTCATTGACCAGCTCATAAGTTGGTACAACTTTTGCTAGAATCGGTCGACAATTTTAAATCAAAGTTACACTAATTTTGCCTGTTTCAAAAAAATATTTTGAGATATGATGCCAGTATTTAATTATCCTTTCTCCAAAATTCAATATCATGTCAATTTTCATATTTTTTACCTGTGTTCAAAAATATTTTTTATATTTCTATGTCCAGACGATGATCGTGATAATGGTCGGAGTTGTTTTAAAAATTGGTGCATTTCGCCGACTAGAAAAATACTGATCATGTCAAGGACTCGCCTATAAGTCGGACATAGACTTTTGGACCAAAATTTTACTCCCAAAAATCCGACTTATAGGTGCATGAGTATATACGGTACTTGTTATTGTACTCAGAGGCCATGGTGAATTAAGTGCATGCCATGATATTCCATATTAGACAACATTCAAAACATATTAGACCTGTGGGGATCCGGGTTAGAATAGGTCCTCAGCATCCCCTTGCGTGTCGTAAGAGGCGACTGAATGGGGCAGTCATTCAGATGAGACCGGAAAAACCGAGGTCCCGTGTCACAGCAGGTGTGGCACGATAAAAATCCCTCCCTGCTCAAAGGTTCTGAGTGCCCAGCATAGGCCTAAATTTTGCCAGCCCTTCACAGGTAATGGTGACGTCTCCATATGAGTGAAATATTCTCGAGTGGCATGTAAAACAAGAAATAATCAATCAATCAATCAATCTAAACATATTAGTGTATCTGTCAGCCTGCTTCATAGTATTAAAGCAGATGTTCACAATTGAGTTATATGGCTCAATAAAAAATAATAACCACGAATTCTTTAAGTATTTTACCCTTGATACCTCGAATCTTCAGGTAATTTGAAGTTTTTTCTTGGTCCCATCGAGTTCAAGATAACAAGGTTTGACTTATGTCATAACCCATTTATATTACCTTCTGTATGAAATTGGGAGAATATGCCAATTTCATTATGAAAATATAGCACGAAAAGTAAAGTTTATGATCAATTCAATTTTATTTCTAGTATTTGTGTAATATTTTTGTAGTCTGATCTGCTCAGATGCTATGGCGCGAGGGATGGATATAGAAAACGTAGAGTTTGTCGTTTCGTACGATCCACCTCCGTACATAAAGACATACATCCACCGTGTGGGACGAACGGCACGGGCGGGGAAGGAGGGGACAGCTCTCACACTCCTACAGAAAAAAGATAATCATAAAACTCTTAACGAACGCAAGTATCATAAAACTCTAACGAACGGCACAGAGAGTATATCATAAACTCTAACGAATGCACAGAGAGGTAATCATATAAACTCTAACGAACAGCAAGAGAGGTAATCATAAACTCTAACGAACAGCAAGTAATCGTAAAACTCTAACGAACAGCAGTAATCATAAAACTCTCACGAACGGCACGAAGAGGTAATCATAAAACTCAACGAAACGGCACAGAGAGGTAATCATAAACTCTAACGAACGGCACAGAGAGGAAATCATAAAACTCTAACGAATGGCACAGAGAGGTAATCGTAAATCTCTAACGAACAGCAAGTAATCATAAACCTCTAACGAACGGCACAGACAGGTAATCATAAACGCTAACGACCAGTTAGTAATCGTAAACCTCTAACGAACGGCACAGACAGGTAATCATAAACGCTAACGACCAGTTAGTAATCGTAAACCTCTAACGAACGGCACAGACAGGTAATCATAAACGCTAACGACCAGTTAGTAATCGTAAACCTCTAACGAACGGCACAGACAGGTAATCATAAACGCTAACGACCAGTTAGTAATCGTAAACCTCTAACGAACGGCACAGACAGGTAATCATAAACGCTAACGACCAGTTAGTAATCGTAAACCTCTAACGAACGGCACAGACAGGTAATCATAAACGCTAACGACCAGTTAGTAATCGTAAACCTCTAACGAACGGCACAGAAAGGTAATCATAAACTCTAACGAACGGGACAGAGAGGTAATCGTAAATCTCTAACGAACAGCAAGTAATCGTAAAACTCTAACGAACGTCAACTAATTGTAAAACTCTAACGAACGGCACGGGCAGGGAAGGAGGGGACAGCTCTCACACTCGTACAGAAAAAAGAGGTAATCATAAAACTCTTAACGCACGGCACAGAGAGGTAATCGTAAAACTCTTAACGAACGGCAAGTAATTGTAAAACTCTAACGAACGGCACAGAGAGGTAATCATAAAACTCCAACAAACAGCACAGAGAGGTACTAGGTTAATGTCAACAAATTTGGTAGCAATGGAAATGTTGTCTCACAAGCAGTACCTTTTACAATTTCTAAAGATTTCGAAACCAACAGAGAGGTCTTGCCACAAGGAATACAAGTATTGATCTCTAATGGTGGAAAAGATATGTGTTTAGCCAGACAGCAAGGCCAAAAATTGTACTAGGCCCTTATCTTTGATTATGGGAGCATAAAAATCCATGATGCACTTCAAAAAACAGTATTTGGTAAATGTTAATTTGGATTAGGATTCATCTTGTTCCATTTCTTTCAGTTTCACCATTTTAAGACCATGACAAAAGAAGCTGGTAAAATCAGTATAGGCAAGTTTACAGTGACCACCTCGGATCTGGAGGGTCTCCTTGAAGGTTACCAGTCAGCGCTACAGGAACTTCCTCAGGTCCTAAAGGTAAAACTCGGTCTTCTAATGCAGACAGTACTATAACTAGTAATAATCTATACAACTACAGTCAAACCTCAGGTCCTAAAGGTAAAACTCGGTCTTCTAATGCAGACAGTACCATAACTAGTAATGATCTATACAACTACAGTCAAACCTCGTTATCTCAAACTGGAAAAAATAACGACATATTCATGGATTGGGTAAAATACAAAAAGAATAATAGTGGTTGGGACTTTCAAAATCACTTCGACATAACCATGGTATTCGAGATATCAGTGTTTGAGATATCGAAGTTGAACTGTATATTTAAATATACTTATGCATAAAAGTAATGTAGCATAACAACTCAACAGAATGCCACTAACTTAAGATCTGCAACAGGAAATGATAATATTCTTTCCTTTTTTTTTTTCAGAAAGAAAAAAATCCAAAACGATGAGCCATCACATCTGTGTACATGTATGTTGCGCAATAAATGTATTTCACCTATAAAGCTCATGTTGTGTCTTCCGAATATTATGCTACGTGGGACCCGACAAGCTGGAGGTCGTAGCTTCTTTCTGCTACCTTGGAGACAGTCTCTCGGCAGCAGGCGGCTGTGACCTTGCAACCACAACACGTGTGAAGACAGCTTGGAAGAAGTTTAAAGAACTGCTACCAGTTCTTTCGTCTCGCCACCTTTCATACAAGAACGCAGGAGGTTTAATGTATACAGTACTTGTGTGCGAAGTGCAAGCTCCATGCTAGCGAGACTGGCCCTTGACCCAAGCCAAACCTACGTCTGCAGCGCAACGACAGGGCAATGATAAGACAGATCTGCAACGTGAAGCCGGAAGATGTGGCCACCACCAGGTCAAGTGAGCTACTGACGCTTTCTTGGCCTTGGACCTCATTCTGAAAGGAAAGAAGACTCCGGTGGTATGGCCATGTTGGAACGGTCAAGCGGAGCTATCAAGACAGCATGGGTCATGCAAGTAACTGGAAGTCGTGGAGCAGGGAGACCCAAGATGACATGGAAGCAGGTGACAGAGAGGGATCGGAAAGACTGGAAACTCTCAACAATCGACCTTCACGCCAGAAAACACCTGGAGATCTTGGTGCGAGATCACCATGCGAATGCAGCAGCCAGCGTACCTGGAGGGGGGTCCACTGATGGTGGCATTGCCCCAGTAACCTGAACTTTAATCAAAATACCGATAATGATTAGGAATAAAACATTCACTCCATTAACTAACTACAACATACTGAAGATGAGGTGTTAATGTCAGAGAATGTGTATTTTTTCCAACTTTCCTTGTCCAATGCCTTACTGTAGAATCATTTCAAGTTTATGGGGGGGGGGGTCATTTTCCATAGATTGTTGATTTTTTTTCAGATTTGTGGGAACGTAATTCCGTAGATTTTAATATTTATCTGCAAGAAAGATAACTCTGGAATGTTTGTTTTTGTCTTTATTTGTTGAGGATGTAAATTCGTGGGTGAGGGATACCCAGGAACAATGAGCCACCATGAATTCTAATGATACCACAGTTTTTCATGTTTTCTATCAGCACCGTTGTTATCAAGGTCAAGAATCAATAAAAGGTCAAATATGCTTGTCCTTTGTTTGGAGGGTACACAAAACAATGTAAAATTTGAGATGATTTAAATAATATTCATTTATTCAACACATAAATACAATCAGTAATATTAACAATGTGTGTTCAGCACTTGTCTATCTGCCCCCATGAAATATTGTTTTGTAATCTATACGAATCTTTGCCTATCTAAAATATACAAGACTCGGTAACTTTCAGCTTGTTCATGAAGTCAAGTTTTTTCTTGCAATTTCTCAGTAGCACAGCCAAAAGTTCAATAGGTCCACATTCAGAGTTTTACTCATTAAATGGTTTTTGATCATGCCCGCACTGCATGTTTTCCTATCAGAAAACCAATATGCAATTTTGAAAATATGTCGTATCTAAATAATTACGTCAAATAAAAATATTTCTTACTGTTCGGAAAGAAGCTGGTTTTTTGTATATATATCAATTACATAATGTGTTGGGGGGGGGGGGGGGGGTATAGTCAATATAACACGTAGTTCTTTAACAGTTCAATAAATAACAATTTGTTCGACTCGTAAACACAGCATCAGGCAGGCGTGAAGAGTGATTTCCCAGTTGTAGCAGCACAGAAGACGTATTTGTTATGATGGTCAGTAATCTGTCGTCTGTAGTTGGTACACCTTTGGACCTTTCTTTAGGAGGAACCCTTGGTTGTTTAATGATGCCACAAAACCTTCAAAATCTGGTACGTTCAATCCAATTTCCTGGGGAAAAAAGATTGTTATACTTAAGTTTACTATACATGTACTTTCATTAATGGGGGGAGAAAAGGAATATCGAAGATTTAAAAGAAGTCGTGATTTTTGATGAAGTGAAGCAAAAGGATAGTACATGTAGCAGGAGTTGTACATATACTGTAAATGACAGTATTGACATTGAACTGTAACTGTAGGAGGACTGTACCTGAGCTATTTGTCTCATCTGTTGGACTGTGAAGATCGAGTTGTACGTTCTCTCTGACACTTTCTGCAATGCCCCAACAAACTTCTTGGGCTGTTAATGAAAGATTGCCAAGTTTACTGTGTTTGATCCATATTAATATGCATATGTAGTACATGATTTTAGTATACAGGTCCTAACGAGTGTGTTACACCTGTGTTTACTGGTATACACTACAGTCATACAGCAGCACTTACCTTTGAACGTCCACTCATCCCAGACCCGTGTTGGGATCTCAAAAAGTCCAGGCTACCAAACTGGTCAGAATACGTGTCTACCATACTGTACAAAAGGAAGGCGAAAAGACTTGTAATAATAATGATGACGGTAAATAGGTGATACTCTTAATTCAAAACGTGGATATTCAACAAGGCCTGTTGCACTATGTACCGTAATCCTTCTAATTTTTCGACTCTCTTATANGTATTCATTTTTCAATTTGAATGGTATGCTGTTGGTTCCAGAACTAGTTTGTTCATTGATTGAATGCCCATTCAACGATGGTCAAGTAGTAGGGAATGTTGTATGCCATTGTGTATTCAAATCTTGCAGGAGCCTTTAGCCTCTCTCAACGTATTTTGAGAAATCAAGTTTTATTATAAATTTTTTTTATGGAAAGGTGATAACATTTTTATTTTCGATGGATTTCCAAATATATTTTTTGCACATTATGGCTTAATGTCGACTATTCGTGATGCCTGTATTTCATGGTACTGTGCCTATATTTCATGACTTTCGTGATACTTGCCCTGTACTTCTGTTCATGATTTCGTGTACTTGCCATGTATTTCTGATTTCGTAGTACTTGCCTGTATTCAAGATTCGTTGGTACTTGCCTGTATTTCGATTGTACTGATGTTCCGGTCTGCGTATTTCGTTACTTGTGTATCTGTACTTGCCTGATTCGGATACTTGCCTTGTATTTCATGATTTCGTGATACTTGCACTGTATTCGTGGTGTACTTGCCTGATATTTCGTGGTACTTTGCCTGTATTTCATATTTCTTGATACTTGCCTGTTTTCATGATTTCGTGGTACTGCCTGTATTTCATGATTTTGTGGTACTTGCCTGTATTTAGTTGTAGCTTGCCTGTTTTCATGGTACCTTGCCTTATTTCAATGATTTCGTGATACTTGCCTGTATTCATGATTTCGTGGTATGCCTGTATTTGTGTACTTGCCTGTATTTCGTGGTCTTGCCTGTATTTCGTGATACTTGCCTGTATTTCATGGTACTTGCCTATATTTCATGATTTCGTGATACTTGCCATGTATTTAGTCGTACTTGCCTGTATTTAATTGTCTATGGTACATTGCCCATGTATTGTTGTCGTGTACTTGCCATGTATTATCATTACTTGCCTATATTTCATGATTATCGTGTACTTGCCTGTACTTTCATGATTTCGTGATACTTGCCTGTATTTGTTCTTGATTTCATGTGATACTTTTGCCTGTATTTCATGAATTCGTGATACTTGCCTTTATTTCAGATGGTTGTTGTGATACTTTGCCTGTATTCTCATAGGTTTCGTGAACTTGCCTATATTTCGTTTGGTACTTGCCTGTATTTCGTGGTACTTGCATATTTCGGTACTTGCTGTATTCGTGGTACTGCCTGTATTTCTATGATTTCGTGGGGACTTGCTGTGTTCATGATTTGGTTACTTGCCGTGATTTCATGATTTCGTGATACTTGCCTGTATTTCATGATTTCGTGATACTTGCCTGTATTTCGTGGTACTTGCCTGTATTTCGTGATACTTGCCTGTATTTCATGATTTCGTGATACTTGCCTGTATTTCGTGGTACTTGCCTGTATTTCGTGGACTTGCCTGTTATTTCATGATTTCTTGATACTTGCCTGTATTTCATGATTTCGTGGTACTTGCCTGTATTCATGATTTTGTGGTACTTGCCTGTATTTCGTGGTACTTGCCTGTATTTAGTGGTACTTGCCTGTATTTCATGGACTTGCTAATTTTCATGATTTCGTGAATACTTGCCTGTATTTCATGATTTCGGTGGTACTGCCTGTATTTTCTGGTGTACTTGCCGTGTATTTCGTGCTCGTGCTATTTCGTGAATACTTGCCTGTATTTCATGTACTGCCTATATCATATCAATTCGTGATACTTGCCTGTATTTAGTGGTTAACTTGCCTGATTTCATGGTACTTGCCTATATTTCATGATTTCGTGGTACTTGCCTGTATTTCATGATTTTGTGATACTGCCTGTATTTCTTGATTTCGTGTGATACTTGCCTGTATTTCATGATTTCGTGATACTTGCCTGTATTTCATGGTTTTGTGATACTTGTCTGTATTTCATGGTTTCGTGATACTGCCTAGATTTTCGTGGTACTTGCCTGTATTTGTGTACTCTTGCCTGTATCTTTGTGATACTTGCCTATATTACGTGGTACTTGCTATTTTCGTGGTACTTGCCTGTATTTCGCTGGTACTATGGCTTTCGTGGTACTTGCCGTATTCATGATTTTCATGATACTTGCCTGTATTTCGTGGTACTTGCGCTGTATTGTGATACTTGCCTGTAATTTCATGATTTCGTCGGTACTTGCTGTGTTTCATGATTTTGTGGTACTGCATGATTTCATGATTTCGTGATACTTGCCTGTTATTTCATGATTCGTGATATTGCCTGTATTTCATGATTTCGTGATACTTGCCTGTATTTAGTGTACTTGCCTTATTTCATGATCGTGGTACTTGCCTGTATTTCGTGGTACTTGCCTGTATTTAGTGGTACTTGCCTGTATTTCGTGGTACTTGCCTGTATGTTAGTATAGGTACTTGCCTGTATTTAGTGGTACTTGGCCTGCTTTAGTGCGTACTTGCCTGTATTTCATGATTTCGATGACGTCCTCTGCGTCTTCCTTGGTGGCAGTCTCCCTGAGTTCCAGTCGGGCTCGGGCCTCGGTGAGTCTGATCAGGGATTCTAGCTGCCGGGTCGTGATAGGGGTGCTGTCTAGACCCTGGTGCTGCTTCCTGAGCGTGATGTAGAAATCCTGGAAACGAGAAAACAACAGAAAATAAAACGTCATCTTCAGAATCTCTTGATATCTCAACAGAGGTCTTCAGTTATCCAACAAAAACTTACTAACTTATCTACCCATGTTGCAGTTTACTAAAATCTGAACTGTTTTTCATTCTCTGTGAAATAAATGTACCTGTAGTACTTTGGCAGCGTCCGGTCCTATCTTTGGATAGACATACTTTCTGGCATAGCCAACAAACTGTAGAATTTAAAATAAATGAGAGAGACAAGTCATTTAAAACAGAGTTCTTTATTTAACACATGAGAGAGACAAGTCATTTTAACAGAGTTCTTTATTTAACACAGAGTTCACAGTGTTATAAATGTCGTAAAAATGAGGGCATATAGGCAGCATCAATAACAAACATTAAAATTAGAGCTAGACTAAGTGACTCTGTATTATAGTTTATAAGAAGCACATATAATTTTTGCTAGATTAACAGTACCTCAGACTGAATGTACCTTTCTAATGAGTATATACTTCACTAGACAAAGTGTACCTTTCTAAGGAACGAGTATACATTTCACTACACATATTGTACCTTTCTGAGGAGCTGGTGTGGGATGAAATCAATGTGTTCTCCTGGGGAAATCTTCAGTCTCTCTGACAGAGGTTTGTCTGCTTCACAGAGGAGTAACGACGAGTTGGCACTGGCACTCTACAATGAGAGAAAACTTGCATGATCTCTTAAAACAATATACAACTAGGATCAAGTGAAAAGATTAGTTCCGATGTTAACATTAGTATAACTTACAGAGTTGTGTCGTCTGACTGTAACAGATTCTATGGACCTGAAAATTACACAGAAGAAATAAATATAAAACAAGGCTACAAACTACCCCCATTTCCTAGTTTAAGAAAACCAAGTCCTACCTGTTTTTCCCAGCATGCAAAGCCATCACATGGTCGGATAGCATGCTGTCCATTTCCTGGAATAAAGTTACTAAAATGATCTCGTGTTCACATCAATAAAGTGTGACAAAATAATATACTATAATACCTACATTAATATAATTGATCTCTGTTTCTAACTTAATATAATTTTTCCTTCCATGAATAATTTATAATACCACATGAACATATACCTCATCTGGTTTATCCAAAAGAATGAAAACGAGGTCAAATCTGGAGAGGAGGGCACTTCCCATTCTGTCAACACAAATCACATCTTCATTAAATTCTGGGATTTTTATCATTATTTTAAAATTTGAATATGTAACCATTGCTTTATTTGAAAATCCTCCAAAAAGCACAAGAATGTACTAACTTGAGATTTTCTGCGACAGTTTTGCTCTTGGAGTAATGTCCACCCACAGGATTTGCTGCCGCAATGATAGAGGTTCGAGCAGGCAAACTAAAAAAAAAAGCAAGATGTGTTTTGTGAAACACTGATGCCCCCGATTCACATGCAGTGAAAGGGCTTGCAAAAGGATTATGCATGTGAAATATGAAAAATCTATCATTTACCATTCAAAAGTTATGGCCAATGTTTAAGTTTTTAAAAGTAGGTCAAACTTCAAGTCAGGTCAGGAGGTCAAACATTTTGGTACAGTAGAAAGGCTTGTCATAAGGAACACATATGTGTAATATGAAAGTCCCATCACTTGCCATTCAAAAGTTATGGCAATGTTAAAGATTTTGAAAGTAGGTCAAACTTCAAGGTCAAAGTCAGGAGGTCAAAATTTTGGTACAATAGAAAGGCTGTCATAAGGAAAAACATGTGAAATATTGAAAGTCCCATCACTTGCCATTCAAAAGTTATGGCCAATGATAAAGTTTTGAAAGGAGGTCAAACTTCAAGGTCAGGAGGTCAAAAATGTTGGTACCAGTAGAAAGGGCTTGTCATAGACGAACACAATGTGTAATATGAAAGTCCCATCACTTGCCATGTTCAAAAGTTATGGCCAATGTTAAAGTTTTTGAGGACAGACAGACCAACAAGAGGCCATGGGCCACATCGCTCACCTGAGCACTGCTTCATAAGAAGAGCAGTGTAGCAACTTTAATCCCCTATTGTGGCCCCACCCAACGTTATGTAAACAAACTTAATATACTCCATATCAGGAGCTTTCAGCTGAAATCACTCGTCTGGTTCAATGAAGAAGATTTTAAAAGAATTTCCCTATATAATCATATGTAAAACTTTGGTCCCTATTGGGGCCCCATCATACCCCGGGGGATGATTTGAACAAACTTGAATCTCCACTATATAGAGGAAGCTTCCATATAATTTCAGCTTTCCTGACCCAGTGGTTCTTCAGAAGAAAATTTTTAAGATTTTCTGTATAATCATATGTAAAACTTTGATCCCCTAATGTGGCCATCGTACCCCCAGGGGTCATGATTTGAACAAACTTGAATCTCTCTATATCAGGAAGCTTCCATATAAATTTCAGCTTTTCTGGCCAGTGTTATCAAGAAGAAGATTTTTAAAGACTTTCCTATATAATCATATGTAAAACTTTGATCCCCTATTGGGGCCCCATAGTACCCCGGGGGTCATGATTTGAACAAACCTGAATCTCTATATATCAGGAGGCTTTCATAAAATTTCAGCTTTTCTGGCCCAGTGGTTATTGAAAAGAAGATTTTTAAAGATTTTCCCTATATAATCATATGTAAAATTTTGATCCCCTATTGTGGCCCCATCGTACCCCGGAGGTCATGATTTGAACAAACTTGAATCTCCACTAATCAGGAAGCTTCCATATAAATCTCAGCTTTCCTGGCCTAATAGTTTTGAGAAGAAGATTTTTTAACAGATTTTTCACTATAATCATGTCAAAATTTGATCCCCTATTGGGGCCCCATCGTACCCCGGGGTCATGATTTGAACAAACTTGAATCTCCTCTATATGAGGAAGCTTCCATATAAATTTCAGCTTTCCAGGCCCAGTGGTTTTGAGAAGAAGATTTTAAATGACACCACCCTATTTTTCCATTTTCCCGCGATTATCTCCCTTTGAAGGGGGCTGGTTCCTATTTGAACAAAGCTGAAGCCCCTTTACCCAAGAATGATGTGTACCAAGTTTGGTTGAATTTGGCCCAGCGGTTCTTGAGAAGAGTCGAAAATGTTGAAAAGTTAACGGACAGACGGACAGACAGACAGACGGACAGACGACGGACAAAGGCGATCAGAATAGCTCACTTGAACTTCGGTTCATGGGAGCTAAAACTATATGCCCCCAAATCAAAGTTCGCGGGGCATAAAAAATTGTGAACATGAATGCTCCTGAACTTGATACATCTGTTGTGCAAGCCGAAGTTGACTTTCAACATATAAACTAAATATGATGTACAGCAAAACATGCTGATGGTGCAGTTCTGGGAGCAAATATTTGATTCAATATACATATGTATACCTCAACAAGTTCCTATGCTTTTAAACTACAAGGAATAACAAGATGCATTTGTGAAACATCTGATGCTCAAGATTCCACATGCCAATGGAAGGGTGTGTCATAAGGAATACACGTATAAAATATGAAAGCCCTATTGCTCACCATTCAAAAGTTATGGCCAAAGCTAAGTCTCTGAAAAAATAGGTTCAAAGTCCAAGGCCAAGAGGTCAAATTTTTGCTTTCCAGTGGAAGGGTTGTTTTGTGAAATATGAAAGCCCTATCGCTTACCATTCGAAAGTTATGGTCAATGTTAAAGTTTGTGCAGACAGAGCGGATAGTCCTATAAGCCCCACATCAAAACTTCAGGGTATTTCTCTTTACTACTTCAATTATGACAAATTACTTTAAAGTTTAAGGGTCATACATACCCAAAACATATTTCATCTAACTGATCTTGATTTTCAAAATTAGCTCCACAACAACATGAAAATGAAATGTGACCTTCATTTGAACAAGCTTGAATCATACTCTCCCAAGGATAAACTAAGTCAGGTTATATTGATAACCAGTAGTGTTGGATATGAGTCCAAAAATTGGGAAAATTTTCACAGTAACATTGAGCTGTGATGTTGTCTATGAATGAGGAATGACTATAAACGAGTGGCCTCTTTATTTATCAGAAACTCACTCGATAAAATTAACACAATGTGTTTCATAAACACCAAAGTCCAAGCGAACATTAATAATGCTAAAAAGTTTTAAAGCGTTTGACAGACTGAATGGACGACAAGACCTATAGTAAATATGCCCCCCCCCCCCCCCCCCCCCCCCCCCCCCCCACCACCCCCCCCCCCTCCAATCTGATCTTCGATCTTAGGGCTTGAGATGTCGGCCTTAAATCCTTGCAAAATTAATATGTGGAAGCAAATCTTACAATACCACATCAAAAACATTAGAATTAATGATATCTGTCAACAACTGCTTTTGATTGCAAAGGTCGCTGATATTAAAGCTAAATCAGGCACACATGATGTTCAGTTTGTAACTCTCAACTTCCTATTTTTTCAGTTTATTTACTTTACCTGCACACGATCCCTGCTTTTGCAATACTGATGCTTTGCTGTTCCTGTAAATTTAACAAGTATATCTTGGTTAGTGTGAAGCTGCAAAAATGTAGCCCTCCCTGATTTTAAAAAGTATTGCTAAAGTCTGGACAAATAAACCTGCAATAATGTATCCAGGCTCCCTGATATTCTATATTCTGACATTTCTAGGGTAAGGCTACATTTTTTTTTATCTCTGCAAATGTTTATCTATTCAAATTTATTGATATCTTTCAGATTGTATTTGTGGTATGTTAGATGTAAAACACCTCAAAAATCCAATAATTCATATTTTCACTATTTTTATTCGATCTCAACTTTAGACTTGAATGTGTCATCACTGCTATGATTACAAACCTTAACTAACAGAATTTTTGGACACCAATCAGAAATGAAGTGCTAATATTAATTATTCGAATGTTTTGTTGAAAACAATAAGATTGAAAGAAATTTTTGTTAGAAATATTTCATATGGTGATAGTACTCAGATCAAACCATAAGTCAACAACATTCATCTGCTCAACATGTAATTTTTTCCCAATGAGAACCCCTCCCCTCTCATGGGTTGTATACTCAGGA
>CAJDSM010039358.1:0-12534 GCA_903981925.1 Ostrea lurida
GGGAACACACCCTCCCCCAGCGGTCTGCAGGTGGGAGAATACAACCCGCTATACTACAAAGATCTACGGGGAGATACCAACCACACTCCCCCTGTAGACAGCTCGGTGTTTCGTCCTAACACCGTTATTCAAGCGTTAGTCGACCCGATGGTACAGATCGTTCAACACCTGTATTCACGTTGCTGAACTACTGCACACAAGGATTCCCTCTCAGTAGATTACAGTGGATTCGCTGTATTTGTTCAAAATGTGGCACACGGTAATCGCAGAAAGTTTGGAATAACTCTGCCAAAACAGACCTCTAACATCAAGCTATATATTGCAAACTTACATACCAAATTCTAGTGCTCTGATGTCCATAATTAATTAATCTTACGAATATCTGGCCTATATTTCAAAACCAATTATATACTTGCCAACATGTTTACTGAATGATTATTGAACGGTGCAATCACTAAACTTACCGATTAGACATTAACTATATTGTACATTGTTACTTACTACAGCTAAATAAGGGAAAGATAACTCTTTACCAGAATGATTCCTGGCGACAGTACCTTAAAAACCCCACTTTATGAGATATCTCCATTATCATGGTCTCGAACAAATTGTACCGGGCCTTAATAGGGAATGTATATAACAATAAAATACCTTTAAAATGGAAAGACCTATGTTTGAATTGTGGGGTGCATCGCATGAACTGAAGAGGGAGATCCACAACTATTCTGGCAGACTCATAATCACATCGGACAGACAACAATTCTCACATTTCAACGCCTGGTATCCATCAACCAAAGCCTTCGCCATTATAGCTGACAACTCATAATCTTCCTCAAAAAAGGTGTCTACACGCAACTTGAAAACATGGAAGTACCAACCTCACACAAACAACCCTTCTGGCCTTCATCTATGGATTAAAATATATATCAAATGTTAGATGTGTATGACATTTGAAAAGCAAAAAAACAGCATGCCAATTAGCCTTCAAGATTTTGTTAATTAACTCGATACGCTATGCATACTGATCATCTTTTTTTCAAATACCTGTGTACCAATTACCAGTAATGAATTTTTAATACAAAAATCTTATACACTCGCATGCATGCGATTTCCATATGTTTGACCAATGCACGTATTGACTTGTTTTGTTTGACATTCAGTCCAAAAGACATTTCCTTTCCTTATCCTATCTGGGACTAGAAATACAACGTAGTAAGAGATGACCATATGCTACCCAATTTAAGGGGGGGGCAAAGATAGCTCAACGAAGAAAACTTTATCACCTGTGTGCACAATTAATTCACTAAATTTATCTCAAAACTTGCTCCACCATACATTCCTGGATAACTTTTCCTGCAATCCTCCGAGCTGCTGTTTACATATAGATAGTAATATATTAATATAGGAGGAGGAGAGAGAGGCGAGATAGAGAAGAGTAGCAGAGAGCGAGCGATAGAAGAAGGAGAGAGAGAGAGCAGACGAGAGAGAGAATCTACTTCTCTTTTCACAACGGGGATAACTCTAAGATCAGACAAAGAAGTCGGAAACAACAAACATTGATCAATCGCTCACACACTCTTGCTGTAGTACATGATTCCTTGTTAACCTATACAGAATTCTCAACAACATCCAAATTTTGATCATGGGCGCTACCATACAAATTTATCCACATTGCTCATGGGGATCTATTACACTTTAGAGGGATATATGGAGTCTACTGAAGACCGCTATAGTAACCTGCACATATTACCAACGACATTTCTGTAACATCTTTTGAAACTAGATATGGTCGATCAATGCACCTCTGCGCTCCTGGTCATAACGGTTTTTGATTAACACAATTTATCGTTTGCGGGAGAGGCAAATCGCTCTTTCGAATCTCTTGCCGCTTTGCCGACGCGCCCCATTTTTGTCCACTCGGCACACCCGGACGAGTTGTGATATAGTTCGGTATCATGCCGAGGTTCGCCGATGATTTTCTGACGTCTAGTTAGTTCGGAATCTGCACGGTCCCTAGTTACGGAAAAGCTACACACTCCATAAACCTTAAATGGTAACTGATAGGGCTTTTATATTTTATTTTTGTATTCCTGGTGACAAGCCCTCGCAACTCGTACCGATTTTTTTTTACCTCCCGACTTTGACCTTGAACTTTGAACTACTTTAAGTATTGGTCATAACTTTTGAATGATAAGTGATAGACCTTCCATATCGCACATACATTATCCTTATGACAACCCTTCTTCCTTTATTCTGCATCACTTCCTCTGGAGTATTATCGCAGACTATTTTAGCGTATGCTCAGCTTGAAACACGCTTTTAAAAGTGATATTTACATTTTAAAATTCACTGTATACAGTTAAAAACTTGCCGGTTTCTTTAGATGGTACGTTTATCTGGTTGGTGTCCCTCCACATGATAGGATCCCAAACTATACACGCATACTCCATAACTGGCCTGACCATGGTCCTGTAGCACTGCTCCTTGATCTTGTTTGGGCAAGAGAAAGGTGGTGGTGTTCTTTACAATGTTGTCTGTATAGGGTATCCAGATGAGATATATTGGTGTAGTCCCAATAACTTCGCTGTTTTCACAGGCTAGGAACTCCATGAATGGATATGAGTGATTTCCGCTTATTGGTGATTTTCAGCACCTCACATTGAAACTCATGAGCCAGCTATTCTCCCACTGTTGCAGAAAAATGTCCAGCTCATTTTTTATTCAAACAATATTTTATTCACAAAGAAACATGTGAATGGGATCGGGCAGCAGGCATTGCCTATGTTAGTCCTCTCTCTTTTCAGCTCCAGCTCATTTTGTAGGATCCTATAGTCCTCTGGTGATCTGACTTTAAATGTAGTTGAAGCCACAGATTTAGGCAAGTCATTGATGTACACAAGGAATAGGAGTAGCCCGAGGACTTCCCTGGCGTACACCTGGTGTTACTGGTGACCTTCCTGACTTCACTCCCTCGCATACAACTTCCTGAGAGCGTTGTTGAAGGAAACTGGCAATCCAATGGAGAGTGTTTCCCCGGATCCCATAGTGGTAACACTTGTGAAGAGGTATCTGGTGTGGGACCTTGTCAAATGCTTTAGAAAAGTCTAGCAGGATACAATCGACTCGGTCTCTTGTGTTAAGGCTGTCTGACAGCTCCTGAGTAACAATGACCAGTTGACTTTCACATGACCTCTTCTTTGGAAATCCATGTTGACAATCGGACAAGTCCTCCAGGTGAGTGATGATGGTATTGTGCAGGATGTGTGCCATTATTTTACATGTAATAGAGGTAAGTGACACAGGACAGAAGGTGGATGACCTCCCTCTGGCATGTTGAAATATACGGGGGCATTAGTGTTTCACAAACACGTCTTGTTTAGTTTATTTACATGTATTTTATTGAACATTGACATTAACGCGAAACTAACTCCACTCAACTTTATGACAAACGGATGATTTACAGCTTCGCCATCGTCAACTTCGCAACTTTGTGTAGTCAACGTAATTCCATTCATCAACCTGACATATGGTGTTTATGTCTCTCATTATTCGATACGCACAGACTTTGTTCTGCGTACGGATCCAAGTCTTTGAATCGAGGCATGGCTAACTTACATGACCAAGTTGTTGTCGCAGGGGTTTCAACGGTCCACGTTTAAGGGCAGCAATTTCGGTAAATTATATGGTCTGTATAGACAATTTTAGTACCAATAGTGGCTCTCAATTGGTCAAATGCTGTCCTGATGTGTTTCATGAATCATTGTTAGGCCGTTATTTCACACACTGATTTGCCACTACGGATTGTCGTTAACTGATCAAGACTATGGGCTCACGTGGGTGTGACCAGTCCAACCAGGGGGATGGTTACTGCGCTCCTAGGCACCTGATTCCACCCCTTGGGGTTGTTGGTCCAGGGGTCCATGTTGCTCTACGCTTTTTTTGTATTACTATTTTGAGGATTAACGAATTGATTCATGTCCTTTATCTTCTGCCTTTACATGTACAGTGTAAACCACATTTGGATGGCTAGTTAGTTTTAACAATGAAGTTTACATAAGGATTTTGATAATTTTGTATTTTCTTAAAGCAACACTTTAAAGGGGCATGGACACGTTTTGAGCTAAAAATATTTAGATTTTAGATTTTCATTTTTAATGTTAACAATGCTCACTTATGGTTTTTCTAATAGACAACAACTAAATTTGAACGTCATTTGTTGAGTTTCTTTGCTATGTAGACAAGGGATTGAGACTTGTTTTATTTATATAAAGGATTGCTTCAGCACAAAACCGATGTTTTAAACAAAATGAGGATGTGTGAAACACGAGAATATCTCTAAATTGTGGCCTTCAGTAATGACTTGGAATTGAAAAAAATCTCTAGAACATGAACTTGCATATTCAATATAGGTAAACAAAAACATGACTTGAACCTTGTTTACATAGCGAAGAATTGTAAGTGATGTATTTCACATGTAACTCAACAAATGACGTTCAAATTTTTGCAGAATACCCTAAGTGAGCATTGTAAACATTAAAAATAAAAATCTAAAATCTAAACATTTTTAGCTCGAAACGTGTCCATGCCCCTTTAAAATTAAACCTTCATTATTTACTCGTGTGGCAAATCCTCGTCCTAGACTGAAAATCTTGTCCCCTCAATAGAATTTCCCTATTCCACACTCGTACTAACGAACATTTCCATTGAACTCATAAATCTTTTAAAGATTTCATGAATCAATAAGAATCATGTGTAGAACAAACACGGACTCTTAGAAACAGGATAACGCATTCTGGTTCACACTGGTCACACTCGCTGTGTACTCTCTAGATTCACCAGATAAATATAGTAATCCGTAGTCCAAATCAGTATGTAAAAAATGACCTAATTATTGTTATATATTGATATCACGGTATAAGTAGAAGTTTTAGCGAGACACAAATTTAGCGGTATGAATAATTTTAGAGATTATGTTCATTATCTCGAAAAGCGCTACCAATGATTTGGAATGAATTGTTAGCGATATTTAATTTAGCAATCTCAAAACTCTCGCTAATAATGCCAAAATTAAATCCCCGCGAAAATGTCTGCTTATACAGTATGTAAAACGCGCCAAATAGCATACAACTTAGACTGAGTATTCCTCCTGCACAACTCATTCACTTTGACCGTATTTAACTTATAAAGATTATTACAATGACAGTATAATTTGTTTTCTGTTTACATTTGACCCTTCAATAGAATATCTCGTCACGATGGCCATATAACTTTTGAAACTTGAAAGAAAATTAATTCAAATATCAACAATACATGTGTATTTGCTTTAAATATGGTGTTGTCTTGTTGGGTAGCTAAGCAAAATTACATGTCGATTTCAGGTTTGTAGTTTTCAGATTATGTCCGACTAAAACTGCTTTTATGACTAAATGAGATGAATATTTTTTTTTTCCATTTCAAAATTATATTGTATATATCCTACATTTTCTGTTCACATCAAATTTCTCCAGTGTGTTACCTAAATAAATTTCATTTTCATGCTCCCGGAATAGCGATTTAAGGGCATATAGTTTTGCTCTGTCCGTTTATCTGTCTGTTTGTCCGCAGAAAAAACTTTAACATTGGCCATAACTTTGGAATAGGACTGTCATATCTAACATCTTTATTCGTTATGACAAACCCTTTCACTGGTACCAAAATGTTTGACCTTTTATCTTAAAAATTGACCTAGTTTTAAAAACTTCTAACATTGGTCATGACTTTTGAATGATATTAAGTAATGGGGTTTTCGTATTTAACTTGACTATTCCTCATAACTTTAATATTGAAATTTGACCTAATTTTCAAAAAGTTTAACATTGGCTATAACTTTAAAATGGTAAGTGATAGACCTTTCATATTTTTACATGCATAATCTTTTGACAACCACTTTACTGGCATATGAAATCCGGGGGCATCATTGTTTCAAAAAACATCTGGTTTTTTTTTTTAATATTCGGGCATGAATTGCACCACTTTACACTAATATGTACAATGTAAAGGCAAAGATAACGAACAATGATCACTCTCGTATGTCCCAAATAGAATACAAAAACAAGAGTTGGGAAAACATGGACCCCTGGACACATCAGAGGTGAGATCAGGTGCCTAGGAGGAGTAAGCATTCCCTGTTGACCGATCACACCCGACGTGAGCCCATAGTCTTGATCAGGTAAACGGATCAATCCATAGTCAAGTCAGTGTGTGAAAAACAGCATAACAATTTCACTGCAGATATTTGATTTTCTTCACTTGTTTCTTATCCCGCTCAGCAACAAACAGATTGTCGTTTGTATCTATACACATTCCCCAGGGTCCCTTCAGTCCACAGTCTATGTAACGGAGGAACTGTCCATTCTGGTCTATGATGTGGACACAGTCATTGTTATAATCAGCTGTAAGGATGTTACTCTGATTATCTGTGGTGATTCCTCGTGGATTGAATGGTTTGTTTTTTAGAGTAGAAGTATGTCCAATGTACCTGAATCTCATTTTCCCGGCCTGATTGACCACCACTACTGCTTTAGCGAAATTGTCAGCCACACAGATATCTAGATTTCTGTTCTCACTGACATATTTATAATCACCAGATGAATAGAGAGGACGGTCCTGATCATCAAACTGAATGGCTTGTGTCTCTGAGGATCCAGAGTAACGGACAACTTTGGATTGTTTGTAATCATCACTGTCCATGATAACCAGGAGATCATCAGAGGAGGTACTGCAGACACCAAGAGGTTTCCAGTTCTGTAGTCTGATCATGGTCTGTATCTCTTCATTCTTCACAATGTTCACAGTTCTATCAATGTAATGAGTATAAACCAGATCCCCGCTGTCTGTCACTGCTATGTCTAATGGAGTGTTCCCAGACTTGGTTGTGATTGACTTGAGTAGTAATCCCTGATTGATGCTGAAGAGTTTCATGGCTTTGTTATCTTCACGTGTCCAGATTTCTTCATCACTCGGACAGGTCACACTGTAAAGGTATTTATACCCAGTGTGTATGGTGGTGACAGTCTGTGGTTTATCAAGCAGCTGTTTGATGACAGGAGAGGATGCAGCTTTTGGGGATTTCTGTGTTGTAACCATGTTACTGTAACCATGTTCTTCTGATCGGACATAAATTGATGATAAAATTCCAAACAGTTTACATAGTTCTTCTCCTTCAATTCTTCCTGTGGTTAATTCAGGTAAAGATGGCAGAATTTTCTGTGGAAGTTTTTTGTATTGATCTACATTAGGCTTAACACTAAAGACTTTTGACATGTCATTAGAGTCCAAAGCAACATCCATTGAATTGATTTCATCGTTGATATCAGATATTTTCTTGTTCACTTCATCCAGATGTTTCGGTAGAGTGTGTAACTGTGTGTTTTTCATCTCCTCCACGTCAGCTTTCAGTTTCTGGACGAGTTTGTCAATTTCTCTGTGCCAGTCCTCTCCATGTTTTGTTATGGCTGTTGAGAGTTCTCTACATTTCTTTTTTAACTGACTCATTCTGTTTTGTACATCAGATAGAATGTCCTGGTAGGTTGGATAAATTGTTTCGCTTAATTCATTTTTCTGTTTGGCGATCCTTTCTTTCTTTTCCTCCAAGACTTGCACTAATTTTGATAATTCATGGCCTAAATGTTGATTTGATGCCAGACATGTAATACAGACCGGAATATGACAATGATTACAGTACATTTCACATCGTTCTTTGTCATGAGAAGTACATCCAGGGTAGAGGAGGATGGATTTCTTGGAGTGTAATTTAATGACTTTATGGTCCTGGCGTTCATCAATTGAGATGTGTTCTCCCACGCAGGCCTTACACAGGTTGACGAGACACGTATCACAGTACATCTTTATCACGGCGGTCTTACACAGGTCACATCGCATCACGTCCTGGGCACTGGTACGGGGGTCCATCATCAGATCTGCTTGTGGATCTAAATATAAATAAACACCATTGGTGGAAGTGATAATGTTGTATAGTAGTTTACTGTATCTGTATGGTGCATGTACTATACGATATCTGTATGGTGCATATCTATACGAACCTATGGTGCTATCATACGTACTCTAGGATGCATATACTGTGCAAAGGGGCAAAGATAACGAACAGTGATGAATCTCCTAAGTCCTAAATAGAATACAAAAACAAGAGCTGGGCATCACGGACCCTGGACACACCAGAGGTGGGATCAGGTGCCTAGGAGGTAAGCATCCCTGTTGACCGGTCACACACCCGCCGTGAGCCCATAGTCTTGATCAGGTAAACGGAACAGTTCGTAGTCAAATCAGTGTGTGAAAAACGGCTTAACAATGCTATGAAACACAATCAGACAGCATTTGACTCAATGATTAGGTTCATTTGGTAAACTAAATTGTTATAACGACCATAGAATTACGAAATGCTGCCTTTAAACGTGACTGTTGAAACCCATACGATATCTCTATGTGCATATACTATACGATATCTCTATGTTGCATATACTATACGATATCTGTATGGTGCATATACTATAAGATATTCTATGATGCATATACTATACGATGTCTCTATGATGCATATACTATAACGATTACTCTATGTGCATATACTATACGACTAATCTCCTTATGGTTGCATACCTTACGTATCCTCATGGTGAAACAATAAGATAGAGTACTACTGAAAGGAAGTGTCAGCTAGACTATACGGATAAATCAATATTTTCATGCGCGATATATTAATGCTCATTGATGAATTTTTCCAATATCAACAGCTAGTGAAAAAGAAATGAAGAATGCGCAGATGAAAAGGTAGACATACACGTCGACAGGTCGATGGGTTGAAATTGTGATGAAGATAGACGGGTTGTCAGATCGATGGGTTGTATGCTAAATGTGTGCAAGTCGACAGGAATGTATGCATATATTAAATGAATGATCGATTCGCTATTTTTGCTAGATGTAAGGTCGACAGGTGCACGGTTGACAGGTTAAAACTGTATGTTTATATATTTGTGCTAAATGAATTATTGATTTTCCACCTGAAGTCTCCCGGTTTTTTATTTAGTTATGTTTTTTGGTATAGAGGTTAACGCCTAAGATTTGCAGTGATATCATGGGTTCTTAATGGGTTTTCGTATTTTAAACTTGACTATTCCTCATAACTTTATATTGAAATTTGACCTTAATTTTCAAAAAAGTTTAACATTGGTAAACTTTAAAATGGTAAGTATAGACTTTCATATTTTTACATGCATAATCTTTTGGACAACCACTTTACTGGCATATTGAAATCCGGGGGCATCATTGTTTCAAAAATCATCTGGTTTTTTTTTTTAATATTCGGGCATGAATTGCACACTTTACACTACTATGTAAATGTAAAGGCAAAGATAACGAACAATGATCACTCTCCGTATGTCCCAAATAGATACAAAAACAAGAGTTGGGAAAACATGACCTGGACACATCAGAGTTGAGAGATCAGTGCCTAGGAGAGTAGCATCCCTGTGACCGATCACACCCGACGTGAGCCCTATAGTCTGATCAGGTAACGGATCAATCATAGCAAGTCAGTGTTGATAAAACAGCATAACACATTCACTGCAGATATTTGATTTTCTTCACTTGTTTCTTATCCGCCTCAGCAAACAAACAGATTGTCGTTTGTATCTATACACATTCCCCAGGGTCCCTTCAGTCCACTCTATGTACGGCAGAACTGTCAGTTCCTGTCTATGATGTGACACAGTCATTTGTTATAATCAGCTGTAAGGATGTTACTCGAATATCTGTGGTGATCCTCGTGGATTGATGGTTTGTTTTTATAGTAGAAGTATGTCCAATGTACCTGAATCTCATTTTCCCGCCTGATGTCCCACCACTACTGCTTTAGCGAATATTGTCAGCCACACAGATATCTAGATTTCTGTTCTCACTGACATTTTATAATCACCAGCATGAATAGAGAGACGGTCCTGATCCGATCAAACTGAATGGTTTGTGTTCTCTGTGGATCCAAGAGTAACGGACACCTTTGGATTGTTGTAATCATACACTGTCCATTGATAACCAGGAGATCATCAGAGGGAGGTACTGCAGACACCCAAGAGGTTTCCAGGTTCTGTAGTCTGATCATGGTCTGTATCTCTTCATTCTTACAATCTTTTTCACAGTTCTATCAAATGTATGATGAGTATAAACCAGATCCCCGCTGTCTGTCACTGCTATGTCTAATGGAGTTGTTCCCAGCTTGGTTGTGATTGACTTGAGTAGTAATCCTGATTGATGCTGAAGATTTCATGGCTTTGTTTATCTTCACAGTGTCCAGATTTCTTCATCACTCGGAAGGGTCACACTGCTAAAGTATTCTATACCCAGTGTGTATGGTGGTGACAGTCTGTGGTTTATCAGCAGCTGTTTGATGACGAGAGAGATGCAGCTTTTTGGGATTTTCTGTGTTTGTACACCATGTTACTGTGACATGTCTTCTGATCGACATAATTGATTGATAAAATTCCAACATTTTTACATAGTTCTTCTCCTTCAATTCTTCCTGTGGTTAATTCAGGTAAAGATGGCAGAATTTTCTGTGGAAGTTTTTTGTATTGATCTACAATTAGGTGCTTAACACTAAATACTTTTGACATGTCATTAGATGGAGTCCAAGCAAATCCATTGAATTGATTCACTTTCGATATCAGATATTTTCTTGTTCATCTCTCCAGATGTTTCGTAGAGTGTGTAATGTGTTTTTTCATCTCCTCACGTCAGCTTTCAGTTTCTGGACGGAGTTGTCAATTTCTCTGTGCCAGTCCTCCATGTTTTGTTATGGCTGTTGAGAGTTCTCTACATTTCTTTTTTTAACTGACTCATTCTGTTTTGGTACATCAGAATGAATGTCCTGGTAGGTTGGATAAATTGTTTCGCTAATTCATTTTCTGTTTGGACGATCCTTTCTTTTCTTTTCCTCAAACTTGCACTAATTTTGATAATTCTGGCCTAAATGTTGATTTTGATGCCAGACATGTAATACAGACGGAATATGACCATGATATACAGTACATTTCACACTTCCTTTGTCATGAGAAGTACATCCGGGTAGAGGAGATGTATTTCTTTAGATGCTAATTTAATGACGTTTATGGTCCTGGCGTTCATCAATTGAGATGTGTTCTCCCACGCAGCTACACAGGTTGACGAGACACGTATCACATACATCTTATCACGGCGGTCTTACACAGGTCACATCGCATCACGTCCTGGGCACTGGTCGGGGTCCATCATCAGATCTGCTTTGTGATCTAAATTATATAAACACCATTGGTGGAAGTGATAATGGTGTATCAGTATTCTGTATCTGTATGGTGCATGTACTATACGATATCTGTATGGTGCATATACTATACGATACTCTATGTGCATATACTATACGATATCTCTATGGATGTATAACTGTAGAAGGCAAAGATAACGAACAGTGATAGAATCTCCTAAGTCCTAATAGAATACAAAAACACAAGAGCTGGGCATCACGGACCCTGGAACACCAGAGGGTGGATCAGGTGCCTAGAGGGTAAGCATCCCTGTTGACCGGTCACACCCGCCGTGCCCATAGTCTTGATCAGGTAACGGAACAGTTCGTTAGTCAAATCAGTGTGTGAAAAACGGCTTAACAATTGCTATGAAACACATCAGAAGCATTTACTCAATGATAGGTATATTGGTAAACTAAATTGTTTAACGCCATAGAATTACGAATGCTGCACGTTTAAACTGACGTGTTGAAACCCTATACGATAATCTCTATGGCAGTGCTATACTATACGATATCTGTATGGTGCATATACATTACGAATTTATGTGCTACTACTGAGTGATTCTATTGCTATATACGATGTCTCTATGATGCATATATATACGATTATCTCATGATGAACTAACGATATTCTATGGTGCATATACTTACTTGCATTATACTCTATGGTTGAAACAATAAGATAGAGTACTCCTGAAAGGATGTCAGCTAGACTATACGGATAAATCAATATTTTCATGCCGATATATTAATGCTCATTGTATTGAATATTTTCCAATATCAACAGCTGTGAAAGAAGAAAATGAGAATGCGCAGATGAAAAGGTAGACATAACGTCGACAGGTCGATGGTTGAAATTGTGATGAAATAGACGGCGGTTGTCAGATCGATGGTGTATGCTAAATGTGCAAGTCGACAGGATGTATGCATATATTAAATGAATGATCGATTCGCTATTTTTGCTAGACATGTAAGCGTTCGACAGTGCCGGTGACAGTTAAAACTGTATTGTTATATATATTTGTGCTAAATGAATTATTGATTTTCCACTGAAGTCTCCCGGTTTTTTATTTAGTTATGTTTTTTGGTATAGAGGTTAACGCCTAAGATTTTGCAGTGATAATCATGGGGGGGGGGGGGGGTGTCGGGGGTTAACCTGTCAACTCTTTCCAGCATATGAGAAATTTTTTTTCATAGTGAAG
>CAJDSM010039360.1:0-11434 GCA_903981925.1 Ostrea lurida
TAACTATAGAAACTGTACCTACTTCTTTCATTCTCCCAAGGAGTAAGGTTTTTATCATAGTCTTTCAAATGGTAAAGACAAATTAAATCAGTAAAGAAATATTAATATGCATCCCTTCCACATTGTATAAACGGAAGATATACAATTTCCAAATTATGGTTTCAGTAAATGTTCACTGGGAATGCTTATTACATTGGCCTGGTATTACATGTTTTTATGCCTCCGGAATCTTCCGATTTCGGGGCATATAGTTCTTTGGTCTGTCCGTTTGTTTGTCGGTCAAAAAACTTCACCCATTGGCCATAACTTTTGAATGGCAAGTGATGGGTCTTTCATTTACACATGTGTGTTTGCCTATAGTGGACAAGCCTTTCTACTGGACCAAATTTTTTGGACCTCCTGACCTTGACCTTGATAGTTTGACCTACTTTTCAAACTTTAACATGGTCAAACTTTTCGAACAGCAGTGGTAGAGACTTTCAAATATTACACATGTAGTGTTCTTATGACAATTAAGCCCTTTCCTACTGTTACCAAATTTTTGACCTCCTGACTTGTGACCTTGAAGTTTGACCTACTTTTCAAAACACTTAAGCATTGGCCATAGCTTTTTGAATGGCAAGTGGGGGACTTTCATATTAACCGTTGTGTTCCTTATGACGCCCTTCTACTGTACAAAATTTTGACCTCCTGCACCTTGACCCTTGAATCTGTGACCTACTTTTTCCAAAAAACGCATGACATAATGTCCTTTTGGCAGCCCCTTTCACGGAGAATGTAGAATCCGGGGGCATCAGTCTTTCACAAACGCATCTTGTTTTTTTTTGGTGGCACTAATAATAATGGCCCGGGTTTCACCATATATTACAGTAACTCTTTATAAAGTTTTGAAATTCATTAGTCTGCAGTTAGTCCTGTTTTGCTGATAACATTTGGATTTGCCTTTAGGAATTGGAGGAATTTTCAAATTCAATTCAAGATCATATTTAAATTAACTTGTTTAAACACTTCGTTACCTAAATTATTAAGTTTTAAATTTATCTGTCAAAATGACTGATTACTGTTCTTCCCCAATTTGTGCTATGTGTTCTGCCTACTGCATTGTCAGATAAATCCATTGCATAAGGCTGAAATTAGTAAGGCGTATACCATGTTAAGTGTTCTATGGTCCAACAGAAACAAAATGTTCATCCTCTGGGTCAGATGAATCTTCGTGATTTGTAAAATCTTCCTCAATGTCTAAATCATACCAAGCACAATTGTCTCCTGACACTTCAATTTCACTTGATTCAAGGCCATGATGCTCCTGGACACATTTGTGATGTAGCACTTTCAACAATTGATAAGACCTTGCTCATGTGTTTCCATGAGAAGGTAGAAAATGTTTGTCTGCTAAACTAGTGCAAATACCAAGGTGCAGATTTTTGGAGTCTTGTTAAATACTTCAATTCCATTGATTAATGAAAAGAATTTTTTTTTGATTGGATGTACCCTTTAACCAATACTTGGGTGACCAATAAGGCCTATGGGCCTATTGGTTTATTTGTGTTGACTTGCTCATGAATGTCACCTGTCACTAATACACTTCAGATGAATTAGACAATAAGTAATAGAGAGATATCACCTCAGTTTTCTTTTTCTGTATTTCTTACGTAGCAAATGGAGCGAGGAAAACTGAAACGGGTCCATCATGTCAGCAACATATCCACAGCTCTCAAGTTTCTGGAAATGAAAAAGGTCAGAGGTCCTCAACATAAACAGACTCAAGTTCAGATTGTGCAATGTATCTATGAATGAGACATTTCTGTACAAACAATTTGGTTACAAAAAAGTTTGTAGCATAGAGAAATAAAATGGTGAATGACATATTTTTCAGATCAAACTGGTAAATATCAATGTTTCGGATATTGCTGATGGGAAACCATCCATTGTTCTGGGCTTGATTTGGACAATTATTCTGTACTTCCAAGTAAGTATCATGGTGATTTATGAATTTTATAATAGTGAAACAATAACAGTGTGAAATTAGATGATTTTAGCTCACCTGAGCTGAAAGCTAAGTAAAGTGTGCTTTTCTGATTGCCTGTTGTCTGTCTTCTGTCTGTCTGTCCATGAACTTTTCACATTTTCCACTTACTCTCCACCACTGGGCCAAATTCAACAAAACCTGTTGCAAATCATCCTTGGGTAAAGGGGATACAAGTTTGTGCAAACAAAGGACCAGGCCCCCATCAAAGGGGAGATAATCATGAAAATGCAACAATAGGGTGGTATCATTTAAAAATCTTCCTTCTCAAGAACCACTGGGCCAGAAAATTCATATGTAGGCTTCCTGATATAGTGGAGATTTTTGTGTCGCCTGCCTGCGTTAGCGTCAGCGTCACAAAATTTTCTGTCACATTTTTCTCAGAAACCACATAGACCAGCTTCCTGATATTTGGCACAGAGCATCAGTATGGACAACTGTATCGTGTAACGCAGTTCCCAATCTGCCGCATGTCAACTTCCTGTTTGACGCAACTTTGAATATTTTTAACATGGACAAATTTCTGTCACATTTTTCTCAGAAACCACACAGGCCAGCTTCCTGATATTTGGCACAGACCATCAGTATGGACAACTGTATCGTGTAACGCAGTTCCCAATCTGCCGCATGTCAACTTCCTGTTTGACGCAACTTTAATTTTTTTGACATTATCAAATTTGTCTTTATTTTAGATAGAATCTCACCAATGCCATCTCATAACAATATCTCATCTTTCATCTAATTCATCATGTTAGGATATGCATTGTCATTCTGGTAAACTTGAACAGAACTGAATTCTGACAAAAACATTATAATTATATACTTTTTTGCCATGATGATACTTTAAATGATGAAGTAATTTTTCAAATGAAATTAGAAGTAGGCAGGCGACACATGTCTTCCCTGGAAGACTTACCACTATAGTTAGGTTCCATAATCTTGACCCCTGAGGGTAGGGTGGGGTGGGCCACAAGTAGGGGATTGAAAAGTTTTACTTGCAACTTCAAATTCATATCAAAAACCATCTGTCACCGAAAAAGTGGAATTTTATGCTGAAATCTCTCCCAATCTGGAGTAAATTCAAATATTTTAGCCCCCCTAATAGGTGTTAGGGTATGGCATGGCCACAATAGGGGCCAAAGTCTATTATGTAAGGTTTTTATTAGGAAAGAATCGTTTTTAAAATATCTTTTTTCTCAAAAAAATTTGCACGTGTTGGTAGTACTGTTCAAATTACAACATGAGACAGCTATGCATTGTATAGTATTGAAGATCTCTAAGATTGTTCAAAACTGATGGCCCCAGATCAGCAATTGGGGCCACAATCAGGGAACCCAAATTCAAACATAGGTTTATTGATCAAGGAAACATAATCTTAACACATCTTTTTTTCTCAAAAAACAGTCAGTGTTCGAGTCTTGTCCAATTATTACACATGATTAAAGCATTTTCAAATCTGCTCATATGGTTATGATGCTCTCATGGGCCTTCTGATTTTAGGGTCTTTGATTATAAATACTATGCCTTATTTTCAGCTACTCACTTCTTGAACCCGAAGGTTCAAGTGGTAACTACTTCTATTCCGCGCCTTTTGTCCTTATGTCATGTCTCGTCCGTGTAGGTGTCCGTCACAATGTGATTCGCGGAACTCCTCTGAAACTACTTGATCCCGATTTTGAACACAGCACCTTGGGAACATTTGGGCGGAGTGGATCATGACCCCCCCGCCCCTTTTCTTTTTTTTTTAATATTTTAAATTCTTTAGATCTGGGTCATAGATTACACTATTTTTCTTTTTCTACGTTTATATTTTACTGTCATGGTGTACTATATGCATTTCATTGTCATCATTCATCCAAGTAATCGTTATTTTTCGTCTTTTGTCACGACTTACACATAATATCACTGTTTTTAATTTTTCTTTTAGATGACTATTATAGAAGAGAGAAGGCTGCAACTCTTTCACGTCGTCATGCCTCACCTGGGTTGAAACTCGCTCGAATTTTTCATTCAAAGCAAGTCAAAGTGTGGGATATGCATACAATACCATTGTATTACATTCTTCTTTTACTTCGATAGCTTCCCTTATATCTTTTCAAACTCGTCATAAGTAGTTTCATATGAATCATTAATTCAAATCATCACAAACCGGACTGATTTCAATTTCTGTTGCTGTTGCATTAGTGCTGAGCCCTGAAGTGCTTTCTAGGGAAACAATAAACCAAACTAATGTGATCCCGAATAACATTACATACATTGGATGATGCTTCCGAAGCTTCCGAAAGAGAGAGACTGGATAGCAGAGAAGAGGAGAGAGAGGAGAGACGATAGATGTAGAGGAGTAAGGGAGAAGAATCACCGAATATTTCTACGATGATACGAATTTTTTCTAGATTGGAGATGTATGCTCGTAGAGAGATTATCGATGATCGAGATGATTGATGCTGTCTGACCATACAGCTTGCTAAGCTATGTGCGTATCCATATATGTGTATGCTTCTCCTCCTTAGTTTTCCCCAATGTTGACTTTTTTTTTTTAAAATTCATGATAACATATTCCTGTTGCCTCTCTCTTCGAATCATTTCATTGTATGCAGATGAATTTTTTCATTATCTGACTTTGCTCTAATTATGCGAAACATATTTTCCTCTTTTAACACATTAAAGCGAAACTATAAATTATGTTTATGTAGAATACATGAAGCTGGTGAACCCCTCCCATTTCACACAAATTATTTCAATCTTAATAGATAGTAAGTCACGCACCTCGTTTTTTCTACTTTATTTATCTATTTGTACTTTTTTTAATTTGTGTATACATAATTAATTAAGTATGTATCCTAAAATTTTGCTTATTTTTTTTTTTTGTCTTCTTATCTAATTGATTTTTTTAATAAAAAAATCGACATTATGGATACACTTGTAATTCTGAATGTGATAAATCTTACTACACACGTGACTAAGAGGACAAAAAACTATACATGGTTTATTGTTATTATTTGCCCCCCTTCCTCACTTATTATCTATCTTATTTCTTGATTACAAAAATCTATCGCCTTTACTGTGGTATGTTTTAAAAATTATATCCCTAATATTTCTAAGTCTGATTTTAATTCTAATCATTACTTTTTACACTTAAAGTAATAACAACCATAGTATTTTTTCCTATTCAATTATTATTTCTCATTTATGTGAATTTCTGAATCAAATCGATTTTATATAGGCTATATTCATCATACCAAATTTTGTACCGTTTTATGTTTTATTTATTTTGTTGTGCTTCCATGCAGATAGTATAGTTGACCGATCATACCGTCCTTCTTCTTAGGTGGTTTTATGAGTTAGTTTTATATTCGTGTAGGGAAATTATGTCATAATATATTCATCTATGGATAGGCAAATTTTAGTTTAACTCAATGTGGAATATTTTTAATAATGTAGTTTCAAAACTGTTTACTTTGACTTCAGTGGGGTTCTAAGGGCAGAGAAAATATCATTTAACATTTCACTTAGAAGCGAGATCAAAAGATCAATGTCAGATAAAAGTCTGAATTCAAATACATGTAGTTAGGGGGAGGGAGATAAAAACTACCGCAAGTTTCTGCCATAAGACATCGATTACACATATGTATTCTTTTGTGAATAATCAGTGGAAAAGGTATACTAAGTGCATTTTATTTATTATTATGCTTGTATGGTTTAATTTGTTAATCCATTAGTTCAAACATTCATCATATTCAATTTTAGGGAAGGGGGTGGGGTCTTGGTGAAAATGTGAATTTAGTTTTTTGTCAGACATAGAACTTTTGGTCAGTGGAAGGGAGGTGTTTCTATGCAGACTGTATGTGTACTTTTTTCTGTAGGTGGTTCAACAAAAGTAATCCAGCAAACCAAGGAAAATCACCAGAAATAACGGAGGATTCTCAGCTGCATCTTGTCTGTGTCTAGTCATTATGTTAACGGGAAATGGCTGCCTTAAAGGCTAAATAAAACTCTCATCTGTGTGCCAATGAAAACTGTCGCTATTGGATTTGATTGCTCTTAAAAAATGTAGTTAAATTGGATAGGATACAATGCATTCACTAGGAGATGGCTATTACAATTTGTAGAAGTATCAAAGGCAGAAACATTGGATATATATTATTCCTACAGTAACTTGATCTGAAGAGTCGGATCACATCGAGCTGACAGGCGCGAATCATCAGATCACACGAGACGTGAAGGATTGAGTTTGATCTGGTGATGCGCACATGCTAATGAAACGTGATTCAACTCTTCGGATCAAGTTACTGTAGTAATGATTTTATCCATGTTTAATAAGATAATAAATGTATTCCAATTATATAAAAACACAAACATACAGAGAAATTGTTTTTTGTGTATGCAGTTTTGTTTCTGATGTGGTCAATATTTTCCACAAGAAACATCGCGTCGATGCATTGTGACATCATCAATTTCAGAAAGACTTTGAGTGGTGATATGGATTCAGAAAACCATGTACAGGGTGGTGATCCAGAAAATTAGATCACACTCTTTGAATTTTACAGTATCAAGAGTTCAAGACTGATTATTGATGGGTATATAGATATATAATAATGTCACTCTTAGAACCTATTGTATCATATTCTGTATTTATAGGAATGTTGTGAAATCCTGTAATGGCCTACGATTGGTGGAGCTGAGATCGGACCCTCAGGGGGAAGTGTTCCATTTCTGGGAGTTTATACAGGACACGCCACCAACTGTATTTCATCTGAGGACATCACAGATCAGAAATCTCCCTCCTGGGGCCTCAGTTATTACAGTTTTTGTAGAGGATACATATGGTAACATAACTAAAACAAAAGTTAATATAGAAGACATCTCTACATAGTTCTTTATATGTAACAATCTGTGTTTGAAATAGATTTTTGTTGTTTTTAATTTTGTATAAAAATATGGTATTTCTGTTGTTTTATATTGAATAGTGGTATAATTATGAAGTACTATTTACTTGGTTGTTAAAAAAAAAATGAGAGTAAATTCTCTTGATACATACATGTATACCACTACATCTATTTTGATTTAAACATATTGTACTGTCAATTATCTGTCTATTTTTGTAAAGAGATTACTATAGCTAGGTTTTCTCATGTTTCAAGTAAGGGATAAATTTCAATATCTAATGTAATTTTCCTCTGCTTCAATGGACCCTTTTAAACAATTTCTACAAACTTTGATCTCATTTACGTGTATGTGCCTTTTATACTTGTAGTAGTTATAAGTAAGCAATTCGAATGAAAATGGTGATATATCCCCCATTTTGAGATTTTTCTAGTTCACCTTTAAAACTAAAATGGGCAGAGAAATAATGTTAGATTTAATGGAAATATCTACCAAAAGATTTGAATTTATAATTTGCTAGTAGATCTATAATAGATATATTCTTTATTACCTTTTATTACAAGAATGTTTAAAACATGTAAAATTGTTAGAATTAAAGCTAAACAACATTTGGCAAGTGGAAGCAATTTTCTCGGCCACTTATTTTGATATAGAAGAAAATTTACTGTTAATATTTGGCTTAATCATGATCTTGATTTACCTCCAAATCAGCTAATTTTGTATCCCTCTAAAATAAGTACATGTTCAGAAGAACTGTCACTATAGTGTACCATTACCTCAGTATATCTACCAATATACATACAGTAATGGATTACCAGGAGCAGCTACATCTCGCGTCATTTTAGCGACTTCTCATAGTAATTGTATGTGTTTCTTTTAGCTTTAGATTGAGTTTGAGTTTAGCTATACTGTTGAGCAGTGGGATCAGATATAGGAAGATTGTTACCATGTGATATTTGGGGCATTTTATTTTGTCCAAACATGTCAAATATCAACTTGACATACATATAGATGAGAGCTTTATGATGGCTTAATATTAGTCCTATTGCAAAATGTTAAAAACGGCAAAACAGATAACACAAGAAAGAACATTTCCAGTGGGCAGACTTTACAATGCGATTGTTATAGTCGGGCAAGTTTGTAAAATCTTTGTAGCACCATTATTATCGAATAATGTTTTAATCTGATGTGAAGATCTCACAAAATATGACATGTACTGGCAGTTTATGAAGATTTTGAAAATGGCCTTTGTATTGTATTGTCAGAGGAAGAAGGGAAATCCCTATGTAGTATAGAATCACCAAAAACCTGTAGCACTTTTAAGTATTACGATAGTACTTACTACATATGTAATACTAAAATTATTTTCATAGACCTTCGTGCCATATATATTATAGTATTTACTGGAAGAGGTGTCTTCCAAACGCAAGTCTGATCTTATTCAATTCCATACTGTTGTGCCAAATGAGAAATAAAACAAAGAGTTCTTTTTGTGGGTTTCTTAAGGTTGGGGAGTGAACATTAAATATTTTACAGTAATATTTTTTAAATTGTGTATCCCATGGAACTTTTAAACAGTTTAGTCCCGTCTACTTTCAATATCACACACACACACAAAAAAAAAATATTTTCACATTTTCTGGTGTAAAATACTAAATACCAATGGTTCCAAAAAAAATAAAAAATGAAAATAAAAATTGATGCACAGCACCACTGGTTTTAAAGTACATACTAAATATTTAGGATTATGGTTTAATCCCTTGAACCACTAAGCCACACTCCGTAGGGTAATCTACTATTGGGCGTATTTATTTTGTATTTAGAATGGTATTTAGAGTATATCAGAATTGATATATATATGTATATAATTATATCAAAGGATTTTTTTTCAAGTGTTGTAAATCTGTATTTTAATATGGTGTTTAATTACATGTAAGTACTTTGTATTTATAGACTGGGTTGTACTAAAATATGCATTATTATGTATTATAAAGATATGCTATATATACAATATATTCTCAGGTTAGAAGGTTGTTTTGTATCATTACAATCATTACAGTATATGACATACTGAGGATAGAAAAAAAAGTTTTTGGGGGGGCAACCAAAAAAAAACAAAAATTCAACACTGACAATAATCTAATTAGAAATTAAAATCACCAGACCCATTATGATGATTGCCTTAAAATAAAGACTGAGCAAAATCCATAAAACAATATACTATTTTTCTTCACTTGCCCTCGCACATGATTGTCAAGATTCAACTAATCATGTGAATAAAATATCATACCCTCTAAACTAGAGATGATGAATATATGTAAAAATCATTCCAGGACAGCAGTCATAGACAAATGCCCATTGTCAAACATGAATCTTAATGTATTACATGTAAACTGCATCAAAACAACCTTCAACCATAAAATTATAAATCAATTATATGTCACATGAAAAAACAACCACAGGTCTAAATAATGTTATATAAAGATAGACTCTTCTTTGTAGGATTGCCAGATAAACAGTAGAGTGCAGTTAAAAAGAGGCCAAATTGACCACACTGCTCACCTGGGTCACGTAACCATCACCAGATGGGAATAACTCTCTACAACTCCAAAACTCGGCGAATTATAAACCCAGTGATTAAATCTATTCCTGCTGAATCTGAAAATATATCATTAACTACATTAATTGCCTTTAACAAGATCCACCAACAGAATTTTATAGAGTAGTCATTGAAGATAAATATATTCCATAAAGTCAGAACAGTCAGGAAGTCAAATAATGTTAAAATGTGAGTTGATAAAACACAACAAACAAGTTTTGAGCAACATGCATGCTGAATTGCATAGGGCGCCTGAATAAGCCCTATTTCATTCTATACATTTGGTCATTGTACCCCTTTATAGTCTCATATACCCACTAGCACATGGATAAGCTGTTCAACCTTATTGCATGAAAATCAAAGACCTAATCTTCATAGCAGGAAATGTTTTGTCGTTGAGATCAGGAGTAAAAATGTGAAAGGTTGGGATATAAAGACAACAGAACAGAGCAATGTCGACAAATTTCAATCAGAAAATGCTTATTTGGAGATTTAGCTCAGTTAGCTAGGGGTAACCAAAAATATCATTCTGTAAAAAAAAATTATTTGAAAATGAACAACAAAAACAGACTGGATGCCATAAAATATGGCCTTGGACATGCAATGAATGCCATACAAAATAAGTTATGGATTTAAATATGGCATTTTTAAAATGTATACCTCTAGATGTTTTCACCAGCTTTGTGGTAAGGATGCATACAAGGGACAGGACACGATCAAAAATTATATTTCTATGAAAAACCCATCATAACTAATTTAAAATTCAACAGGCCTTGAATAACAAAAAAAAGAATTAATTTAAAAAAAAATAATAAGAATCAAACATAAAGACAATGTGCTTGTCGAGACAGCTGGATGCCTGCAAATTCACATGTCAGTGAAAGTGGCTTGCCAAAAGGATTTATGCGTGTGAAAATCTGAAAATCTCATCTTAACATTAAAAATTATGGCCAATGTAAGTTTTTGAGAAAGTAGGTCAAGGGGCAGAATATTGGTCCCAGTTGAACAAGGATGTCTAATGAATTACACATGTGAATATGAAATCTGTCATTACATTCAAAGTTATGGCCAATGTTAAAGTTTTTGAAAAGTAGGTCAACTTCAAGGTAAGGAGAGTCAAAATTTTGGTACCAGATGAAAAGGGATTGTCATAAGAAACACACATGTGTAATTGAAGACCTATCACTTTGCATTCAATAAGTTGATGGCCAATGTTAAAAAGTTTTTGATAAGTGGTCACTTCAAGGTCGAGCGTCAAAAAATTTTGTACTAGTGAGGTTTCTAAGGCATAAAAAGTGCTTAATCTGAAAATCCGATCACTTTGCCATTCAAAAGTTATGGTCAAGTTTAAGTTTTTTGAAAGTAGGTCAAAACTTAAGGTCAAGGTCGGGAGGTTCAAAATTTAGTGGACCCAGTTGGAAAAGGAGTGTATAAGGAACAACAGTCGTAAAATCACTGAAAGTGCCATCACTTGCCATTCAAAAGTTAGGGGCCAATGTTTAAGGTTTTTGCGGACAAACGACAACGGAACAGACCAAAAAACTGTATGCCCCCAAATCGGAAAGATCCGGGCGGCATAAAATAGAGGAAAGCGTGTAACAGCTTTAGAGGATTAATTAAACTTGTTGCAATGAACATGAATAAAGTTATGGTTTAAACAATTTATCACCTATCAAGTGTTAAAGGAGCATAGATTTCTCATCACCAATATGATGGAACTTGAGCGTGAACAAGCTGAGGACCAAGATCCAATCCTCCCCTCAGTGCAGAAACTGTAGCTCTCTGAAAAAATATTGGGAGATCTTTGGCCATGTCCAATATTTTAGTTTTGCAGCTACCCCCCCCCCCCCCCCCCCCCCCACCCCCCCCCCCCCCCCCCCCCACCCCCCCCCCCCCCCCCTGTCTGGTCTGGGTGTAGGTATGTC
>CAJDSM010039362.1:0-11826 GCA_903981925.1 Ostrea lurida
TGGCCGTTGTAACGAGAGCTGACTGTAATACGTACATTGTCTCTACATGTTTGGCACAGTGGATAACTGATTATAAAGTTTGACCAAGCAAAAACCTCAGGTTAAAATCAACTTGGATATATTCCGCAAATAATGAACAATGATAGTACTTTCAGGAAATAGCAAGTGAAAGCTTAGCTTCTGACAATTTGTGAGGAAATAAGAAATGAATCTTATATTTTTTCGGGTGATGCAGGTACATGTATCACCGAATTTTAGACGGTAAAACTCATTGATGAAAAGTTTTACCGTCTAAAATCTCGATAATAACCTGCATATCACCCTTAAAAAATATAAGGTTTATTTCTTATCATTTAATTTTATATTACAACAACAAAATAATGTTCATTAGACTTTACTTGTTGAGGTACGTGATAAAAAAATCACCTCAATTCTTATAATTTAAAGTGTTTTAACCAATGAGAATTGGCGCTAGGGGATCACGTGAAATAAAATTAAATGATAAAAAGATGAAACATCACTGAATTTTTTTGGGTGGAGAATGTCATATTAGCAAATCTCTATTGATATCCAAACTAAATGAGAAAGAAAACTGCACAGTTGTACTATATCTAGACTTAATGTAAACAGGGGGTAAAATGGCAGCAGGTAAAGTAATAGAAAGAATAATCTTACTGTGACCAGGCTACGCTCAGTTCACAGTAAGAATTCCACCCCTATACTCGTAATGTAGCAGCCACGAAGCGGATCTGCTTCGCGTCGATTTTGACTTTATTTGAGAACTTCTGCACGGAAAAATTGCAAAATTTTGCACTACATATTACCTTTTTGAATATGCACATGCCGTTTAATCTACGTAATATCCATCAAATACTTTGCAGTAAGACAATTTAATTGTGAAGTTGCACAATTCCTCGTTTAAATATTCGGAATTCACACTCGGAACATCTCACGGTTTTTCTTCTAAAATGGCGGCTTATAACCATCGTTTTCAAATAGGCATGATAGACTTTTCTTGAAAACTCCATATGAAGGCAAATATAGAGCCACGGCGTGATATAAATTAAAGATGACAGGTATTTACAATAAATGTTCTTCATTTATGCAGTCTTTCAAGCCGTTTATAAAAAAAATGATTTTGCTATGAAGCGAGTATAGGGGTGGAATTCTATCGTTAATCCGGGTCCAGAGGACAACTATACGATAGAACATTCTATTTAGTAAAGTAAGAGCTCTTTCCCAGTCATGTGACTCATTTAGACAGAAGTAAGTTTTGGGGAACACAATAATGATACATAATGTGAACTATAATGCAATTTTCTGCTTTGTAAGTGTCTTTTTACTAGAGGCCTGTAGTCTATAATTTATCCATTTTGATCAAATCTTGATATAATTGACGTATCTATGGTGTCATAATCCTCCATCCCTCTTAGATCCACTATAACCTTTTGGATAACAATTGGATCCTTCTCTCCTGACAATATGCACATATTATATGCAAATGACAATAAAGCATTGTACAAAGTTTCAAGTCTATCTGATAAGCAATATATGTTAAGTGTTTTTGAAGTTATTTTACATCCACACCCCTCTTAGATCCATCACAACTTGTAGGAAAATGATTGGATCCTCCTGTCCAGACAATATGCACATCTACAAATGGCAATGAAGCATTGTATAAATTTTCAAATCTATCTGATCATTAAGCTGTATAGGTGAAGTGCTCACAAGCTATTTTAATCATCCACCCCTCTTAGATCCACCATAACTTGTAGGAAAATGATTGGATCCTCCTGTCCAGACAATATGCACATCTACAAATGGCAATGAAGCATTGTACAAAGTGTCAAGTCACTTTGATAAGCTGTATAAGAGGGAAAGCGTTCACAAGCTATTTTACACCATTCATCCCTCTTAAATCAGCCACAACTTTAAGGAAAATGATTGGATCCTCCACACCAGCAAATATGCACATCTACAAATAGCAATGAAACATTGTACAAAGTTTCAAGTCTATCTGATAAGCCATATAGGAGGAGAAGCATTTTTAAGACTTTGTAACAGATGGGTGATGGACAGATGGAAAGCACAAAAACAATAAGTCTCCCTATGGAAGAGGAGAGACATAAATTACAGCAGTAGTGCCCCCTGCTTAGTGTCACCATGACAACGGTTACTTACAATACTCGGCAGTACACCCTCTTCCTCCCATTTCTGAGCCAGATGTCGGGCTCCATAAATAGAATCGGTGGCTGTCCACTCCTCATACGCCTCCTCTCCATCAAAGAACACAATTTGTGGGGTGATGTCTCGTGCCTGCAACATTTGTACATTTTCATTGAAATAATTATCCTGTGACACTGAATTACAGATATCTTACAGTGTGAACATGACGGAATAACATATTAGCATATATCCTCTGTAATGCGTCAACATTTTATGGTTGGAAATGACATTTATTCACTTGTGAAAATATAAATAAACAAAATTTGTCTCATTTATGAAATAAATTCCACATTCAATTACAGAATGTTGAATAATCTCTACTTAAACAGGCAGGAATAAGAAATGTAGAGACATTTGTATCATTTCTCATTAAAATATTTAATGTTTTGTACTAGTAGTGACTTAATTAGCATTTCCTACAGGTAGTGTCAATTATTTTTTTTCACTTTCCTTGCAATCCATTAATGCAAATACTGTACCATACAGAATCAGATGGGAAGAAAGGCAGTCAACTTTGTAAAACATTAATACCCAAGTGTGACCAAGGTCCATTGTGACAAACCAAAGTCAGGTTTTGACAACCTTGGAGAATTATCTTGATATTTACCAAGGTCAGCTGTGACAACCTTGATGAATTATCTTGATATCTATCAAGGTCAGCTGTGACAACCGTGACCTCTCACTTCAAATAGTACTAAGTCTCTGCTCAATGATCTATGTTAAATCTACAGACCAGGAAAGAGACACACACACAAACAAAGAACAATTAAGTCCTATTATCTTCAATTTGATGGCATAAATGTATAAATCTCATTATCACAAACTCGATGGGACTGAAAAAAAAACTTTGAAATATCCATGGATCCGAGTAAAATACTTTAAAAATTAGTGGATGAGACATCAGAATCACTTCGACATAGCCTTGATATTTGAGATATCAGTGTTTGAGATACCGAAGTTCAACTGTATGATGTTGAAAAACCTAGCCGTTCTCCTCCAAATTGAAATTGATATGTAGAAAATGTGACTGTTGACATGAAACCAGTAAGGATAATCTGTTTGTCAACTTCAGACTGCTTATGAAAATGAAATCACTATCAAAGGGTTTTCTACTTGTGTATTGTAAAAGCATACATTGCCAGCTTTTATCCCTGGTGGCATTACAAAAGATAATGGCTGGAACACAGAAACATGTGACATCACACACTTCAATACACAAAAAAAGTCACATGGTACACAAAATGTACAGCAGCTGAGAGTACTTAGGTTTCTCTGTTCTTTATGCGTGGGCGATTCTACTGGACAAATGTCAGATCTACAGATAAATATATTCCGGCTATTATCACAATTACCCATACTTACTTCTTTTCATGACCCATGCTAAATTTAGATTCTGTACAAGACAACAGACAGACCAATTAAGGTTTCTGGTTCCTGGTAAGTGGTCGTTGGCAGCTGATAGCACTTTCCTTTCTCTGTTGTTTACACATCAACAATTCTACTGCGCAGTTTCAAAAACACAATTTCTAAATGATTGTTTTCAAGCTTTTATACCTATTACCTAGTATACTTACCTGTTTTCCTGACACAAACTAGATTTAGATTTGTTAAAATTCATCAGACAGACCAACTGGGGAATGGGGATGTATAAAGGTAATTTGAGCTTTCTGTACCTGAAAACAGGCCGTAGATGGCGATAGCCTTATGTTTTGATTATATTTGGGGGGGGGGGGGGGGGGGGAGAGCAGGGTTAGTACTGACATTTGTATGAATCTATGTGGTATGTTGGGGTGGTGTTGTACTCAGATGATACTGTATATCAGACTGGATTATAGCTGTACAGTCACATCCCTAATGACACAAGCCCTGATGGCAAACAACAAACAATATATTTCCAGAATGTTCCATCTGTCATTGTTTATTATTATTCATTGCATCCAAAGCACTAAGAAGTTTTAAAATTGCCACTTTTTATTCAGACTGTATCAAAATTAGACATGCATAATTTGGATATATGATTCTCATTAGTGAGGCATACGGCTGAAATAAACTTAGTGGTAAGTCTTCCAGGGAAGACATATTTGTGTCGCCTGCCTACTTCTAATTTTGTTTGAAAAATTACTTCATCATTTAAAGGGGCATGGACACGTTCTGAGCTAAAAATGTTCATATCTTAGATTTACATTTTTAATGTTTACAGTGCTCACTTACTCTATTTCTAATGAGTTACAAGAGAGATACAGCACTTACAATTCTTCACAATGTAAACAAGGCTCGAGCCTTGTTTTTGTTTACATAAAGATTACTTCACAGAAAATATCATGTTTAAAACAAAATGAGATGTGAGAATCACTAGGAACTGTTTAATTGTGTTCAGAATGAACTTGTAATATGAAAAAAATCTGCTTTAAACGGAATGTATACTAGCATATTCAAACAGTGGCATGACTCAAGCTTTGTTTACATAGTGATGAATTGCAAGTGCTGTATCTCACTTGTACCTCAACAAATGACGTTCAAATTTTTGCAGACTATTAGAAATACCCTAAGTGAGCATTGTAAACATTAAAAATGGAAATCTAAAATTTGAACAGTTGTAGCTCAGAACGTGTCCATGCCCCTTTAAAGTATCATCATGGCGAAAAAGTACATGTATATAATTATAAGTTTTTTGTAAGAATTCAGTTCTTTTCAAGATTACCAGAATGACAATGCATTGTAACATGATGAATTAGATGAAAGATGAGATATTATTAAGAGATGCCATTTGTGAGATTCTATCTGAAATAAAGACATATTTAATCTCAAGGTTCTCAGGCCCTCAGTCAATTACTTTGTGACAAATTTGTTTATGTCAAAAAAATTCTAAGTTCCGTCAAACACAAAGTGGACATGCAGCAGTTTCGAAACTGCATTACACAATACAGTTCTCCATACTGATGCTCTGTGTCAAATATCAGGAAGCTGGCCCTGTGTGGTTCCTGAGAAAAATGTGACAGAAATTTGTCTATGTTGAAAATATTCTAAGTTGCGTCAAACAGGAAGTTGACAAGTGCCAGATTGGAAACTGCACACAATACAGTTCTCCGATTACTTTGATGCTTCTGTGTCACTATCAGGAAAGCTGGCCTGTGTGCGTTCCAGAGAAAAATGTGACATAGAATTGTCTATGTTGAAAAACTATCAAGTTGCGTTCAAACAGGAGTTGACATGGCGGCAGATTGGAAACAGCGTTACACGATCTCTGTGCAAATATCGAAGGCTGGCCTGTGTGGTTCCTGAGAAAAATGTGACAGAAATTTGTCTATGTTAAAATTTTCTAAGTTGCATCAAACAGGAAGTTGACATGCCGCAGATTGGAAACTGCGTTAACGCAAACAGTTCCTCATACTGTGCTCTGGTGCCAAATATCAGGAAGCTGGCCTGTGCAATGAATTGCTCTGCTTGTATTTTTGGTTGGTTATTTTCCCTGATAGATACATGTAATTAGGTTTAGTTAATCTGACGATTAACCAAAAACATCAAGGCTAGTCCTCGTTATCTCGAACTTGATGGGACCAAGAAAAAACTTCGAGATATCAGTGGATTCGAGATATCGAGGGTAAAAATGCTCAGACAATAATAGGTGACTGAGATCTCCAATTCACTTCAACATTATCATGGTATTCGAGATATCAGTGTTCGAGATACTGGAATTTCAACTATATTAACCTGCCATTTTGACCTTCACCAAAATTATCTTGAGTCAAGGTCATTCTGTACTTCTAGCCACAAGCAATTTGGAATTTTTAAATTACAAAATAATGGCCCAGACAAAAAAAGCAGGACTGATGGTCAGACAGACAGACGGACAGACAGGGTGGCCAAACAGACAGAGCTTTTGATGGAGATGCACCTCACTAAAGTAGGAATAAATTTTTTTTTTAAAACGAAACGATAACACTAACCTTTTGTCCCTGAGCTTTCTCAAACAAACAATTCAGTTTGATCGCCAGATCTAGAAGAATGGCGCAGGGCACAGCCGAATCTGTGGCCCCTATAAAGGCTCTCCCACTTCTGTCTGTGATATTTTTAGAATCATAGTGAGCAGCCAGCACCATTTTCTTTGGCTTACTAGGATCCTGTGTTGCTATGATATTAGTGAAACTTTTAATGCCATATGGGGTCCTGCTCTGAAAAACATCTTCTTCAATATGCCAGTTCAGGGCATGCAATTTGGTGATGAGATACTGTAAAATAAAAAAATGTATTTTATTACTTTTTTCTTCATCTGAAACATTGTAACCTAAAACAATCAAGAATTTTATGTTGCTCTAATGGGCTTCACACTGAGGGATTGTTACAACTAAAGATCCTTAGTTAGACTGAACAGCCGTCCAAGTACATGCATCACATTAAAAGCCAGAACTCAGTTTGAATGTTGATGATGCATAAACACATGTTTTCAAATTCAAGAAATGAATGTCCTACTAGTTGGGTTTTTTTTTTGGTTTTTTTTTGGGGGGGGGGGGGTCATAAGGATATTCAATTCTTTTGATGTACCCCCATTTTCAAACTGTGATCTGGATGATTATTTGTAACTTTCTGGGGAATGACCAAGGTATATTAGCTGAACTAGAAAACTGACATGGTCAGCAAGGAGGCCCCGCCGAGGGCTATCAAAGGAAAGCGACATCTGTATTGGCTACATTAATGTTTACCGTAGTACTGGTTTCTCAATTGTGAATTGTTTAATGCTGATTTAACGGTTGCAAACATCCATTTTACCGGCTCCGCTTACGCCTCGCTGGTAAAACTCGGTTTGCAACCGTTAAATCAGCATCAACGTTTGCAAATCACAAATGAGAAGGTAGTTATTCCCTAAATGTAAAGTTGTTAAATGCTATGTGTTGGAGACTACATGAAGAAGATAATGCCTAACATCAATCTACGTTTTACCCGTTGATGCACGTCTTTAAAAAAAAAAATTACAGGCAATCCTGACATAATGGAAATTTTTGTGTGACAGAAATGATGAAAAATTATACGTTAAAACGACAATATACCATTACAATATCTTGCTCTAATCAAATAATATTTTCCATCAGTCTTAGCTACATTATCTTTTCCTTTAATGGCTTAAAAACATTCAAAATCACCGACGAGAGCTGAATTCAGTGGGAGAATGATGGATAAATTGTCACCATCGCTGAAAACAAATCTTTCATCATGCTGTGTAAAAAAGAAAAAGAAAAAAAATCAATTCTTATCACGGACTCTAATAATGGAGCAACATCGTCGCTGATTTGTGTAGATTTTTTTCTCGTTCATCATCAAAAAAACGCTACCAATTCCACACCCTTCATAATGTTCTTTGAGTACTAATTAAATGGATCAAGAGAGCCAGTCATTATTCCGGAAGACTCCTGAAAATAAATTAATTAGTACCGTTTGGACAAGAAAATACAATAAATTTCTCATCGGTTAGATCAGGTATTGATGAATAATTCAAACAAAGGTGATTTTCCAGCAAACAGACCAGAAAATATCTCTAATCCAATTAATGAATTGTGTTATCTTTCTAGGTACAATTTTTTTTTTTCAATGACAGACTAGAAATTTGAAAGAAATTTTCAACAAGTATCGATTTTGCACGTGCGATTGCGATCACTTGTAACCCAAAATAACCAACCCACTTTTAGCAATCATTCTACTGATTGAACCTTAACATTTAGTCTTTGATTTCACAAGAAAAGAATCAAATGGTCAAATCATATATTTTTTTTTCCCAATTGCTAAAAATATCCAGATAACTTCTGTGGTTTCATCAATATTCGAGGGCATCAATTTTCGTGGATCAAGCAAATACCACTGATTCGTGGATACGTAAATTCGTAGATGCCCACCATGATAAAAATCACAAAGGTTCATCGTGCATTTACATTTCAATACAGAAAAAAATCCATATGTGAAATCCGACTTTTTCCAAGCCTGATTTCTTTGCTTTCAATAATTATTTATAATAATCTTTGTAAACATATACAAATGTATATATATATCGGAAGTGTATTCTAATTAATAATGTTTAATGCCGCAATTAGTTATGTTTACCGGAAAAGGTTTTATCATACATGTATTGATCGCGTTCACGATCGTGGACAATGACAGAGCAAGAACAGGAAAATCTTCTATCAGAAGCACCAAACTTCGATGAACATTTGAATTCGTGGTTGAGTTCTACAAAATCCATGAAAATTGCCTGTGCTCAACGAATAATAATGAAATCACAGTATTTTGAAGAGAAAAACTAAAACAGTTTTACTAGAGTGTTGGAATTAACCACAGATGAATTATGTACTACGTACATGCTACATGCACACTTTCAATTAAGATGTCTTTGATAATCACAAAATAATCAAAATTTAAATTGTAAAATGAATGATATTCTTCTATCAATTGACCAATGGAGAAACAATCAACTCTACCATGGGCTACGTAATTAGAAACACATTTCTCCATCTGAAACCGTAACTGTCAATTATCTGACTTTCATTTTCTAGATATTAAAAGAAATAATGATTTTTTACTTTTTAAAAGTCTTAAAGATATAAAAACAGATCACCAACACATCATGAGAATGCAATTTCCAATTTATTTGGTTGACCGGTTTCGACCTTAGACGGTCGTCATCAGAAAGTCTGTTTATTGGTAAATGAACTATTATTAGACTGTGCAAAAGATTCGTATCTCAGACATTTTTATCCACATTTTGTTATAAAGATGCTTTAAAACATTTTACAGACCCTTATATATAATATTATTTAGTATAAGCAGAATTTTTAGTGAGGATTTAATTTTCGGGCATTATTAGCGAGGGTTTTGAGATCGCTAAAATTAGATATTGCTAACAATTCATCGGTAGAGCTTTTCAAAATAATGTACAACGTAATCGCTAAAATCATTTCTCGCTAAAATAAAAGACCACCTTTTGTGGAATAAACGCTAAATTTGCGTCTCACTAAAAATTCGACTTATAGTGACGGTATTTCAAAACCAATACTGTTACAATTTCTGAAATATCCTTGAATTGCAAATAAACGCAGAGAAAAGGTCTAATTTTTGAAACTTATGACATTCTTCCTGTAAATTTCTTACGAGTCATTCAAGTATTAGTATAAATATTTCATGAGCTTGTTTTAAGGGGGAAATATCATCAGGAATTCATAAAAAAAAAAAAAAAAGTCATCAAAATGCGAGGACGGTTAACATCCGACATTCATTCCGCTCCCTTGTGTCTCACATATTTGACTATGTCTATGACATGAGACAATCCATCTTGATAATTAGACAACTGCACAGGGATTCCCGGTGTTTCTCCGGAAAAGTCCCTATATCCCCAGGACACCATCAGCATCAACAAGTGCTTCACACCTATTGCATTACTGATCAATTCCAGCAATTGATGCCAAACACAGCCAACAGTCCAATTAACAAAATTACAATCTATAATTCTGTTGTTATACAACCCGTATCTGGTTTATCTTTACCAGTTTTTATACTGATATGGAATCATCGTGCCGTTTCTTAACCACAGAGTTTGTCAGTAATTACTTCATTTGGTGATATTATTAGTGTCACAAAGACACGCTGAATTGACAAGCCTTACAGTCAAATTAAATTACTTTAACGAGGAAAATGGTCAATTATTGATATCATGCACACAACTCAGGATTTTTTTGGAATTTGAATCAATTCATTGATTTTTTGACATTGGTCTTGTAGCAGCCCAGATTTTTTTTTTTAATATTCCTATTTCCAGAAATATAAAACAGATAAACTGGCAGCCATTTGGATTGGTGATTTTAAATTGTTTGAAAAGTGCAAGCATATATATGACACTGGTAAGCTCTTAAACCATATTAGTCTGCATGCTGCTTTGCAGAAGTGTATTCATAACTAATTCAATTTCAGTTATTACTTATAATTTGATAGGTTGATCTGCATTAATGAACAAAGTACATGTATATATTCAGTAAATTCAACTAGGAATCTGTGAGCTAATGCTCACTAGTGATACACCCACTCTAAACTTATTAAAGCTGTTGGTTATATACTTGTACGTAAGTCCAAGTCCTCTGCAAACAGGAAGTAGATGTCCGATGAATCTGAAAACGCTTCACACATTATACACTGTACCTGTATAAAGTTTCATGCAAAATATTAGTAGCCTGATATATAGTTTCTAAAAACACGTGTGACCAACCTTATGAAAGATGCCCAGAAGAAATATGATGGACGGAATGACAGACAGGGGTAAAACAGTATACCCCCCTCTTCTTCGAAGTGGGGTTACATTACTGTAGAATTTTGTTACCGGTAACTCATATTTTAGTTAAAGGACATGCAAAATCAGATTTGGGTCGGTTGAAAATTTTTAACAACTATAGTCCATTTATTGAACTAATGGTACATTTCAAGTATTAATGCAATCGTTACCAATCAGAATGAAGGTCATAACCCTGACAATTTTTGTCAATGGTCAATAATAATCCAATAATAATCCAATACATGACTTCTAAAGCACCATTAGCCAAGGTCCAACGCAAGTTCAGCAATATTTCAGAAAGAGCATGAAGGAGGGCTTCATCATTCAAAGGAAATTGAGCATGCATTGTGAATATCTGATTGTATATACTTTATTAGCAATCCATTATACCGCCAACATCAATGATGGTGTGACCAAGCAATTGGACGGCCATCAACAAATCAATTTTCTTCCTGACTCTGGTTTTGCAACCACCTATTCATTTAGTAATTGCCATTACGACCCATTTGACATGATGTTATAGACCCTGAAACATACTACTAATCCAATTACATGCTTCTTTCAATATAATATTTCTCACACAAAACAGAATGCTGTCTACATGGAATGATACGATTTCTAAAAAGTTTGCATGAATTTATTCCCTTGGTTCTCTGATGGTTTACACAAAATGATTGACTCTGGTTCCAGTTCACAACAAGTCAGTATGAATACCAGTATTCGGCTTTTTTCGAGTTTCTGTTTATTTTTCGCACATTTGATTTTTCATTAATGATTTTTTTTATTATTTCATTTCTATAATCTGGTCAGTCATATTGGATGTAAAATGTTGTCCCATGTCAGAGATCACAACCTTTCTAGCACGCAATAGACAATTATAATGGTGTTGAACAAAAGAGTAGTATGTTGCCATGACAACCAAAAAAGCTTTCAAGCTGATACCAGTATATGTTGTGAGACATCATTGCTTCAGTTCAATGAACCCCAAACACACAATTCATAACTCCATTTCTGCATCTATCTATTGTTTGATTGATCATTCATTCAATTATGGATATATTTCATCATCCAATTTGCTGCCTTTAATTTGTATCATATGCATGTCTCTCTAAATGAAATTACAACTGGTATAAACAAGAAATATGAATGGAAACATAAAACACCTTCCTTTTTCCTGGACCCAGACCACCAGAGTGCTATTGCTGATATCTTGTAATTTACAAATAATTCTGATAAATGCAAATTTTTTTTGTTAAACTCTATGCATGAGTACTCTGAAGTTAAAATTAAATTGA
>CAJDSM010039365.1:0-16662 GCA_903981925.1 Ostrea lurida
ATTTTGGTGTATTGAGCTACCTTAAAGTCAGTATTTTTGATGTCTAGTCACAGTACATACAGGGTGGTTTATTAAGTCAGTCAGTATTTTTTCATACTCAAATAAAACTTATATTTATACATATTGGGAGAGATTTAGGAGATAACAAGCGTTGACACGTACCTGTTGTGCATGGGGTTTATACTGAGGTGATTTGGACATCTTATAACAAGTGTACAGGTTTAGTTTTCTATTAGGTAATAGCAAAGTTCAAAGACTTGACATTATCATACAGCCACTAGCTTATCTATGGAGATATACTATATCAGACATATAGATACTGTGGATACATCTTGCCTGACAGCTAATTTAAAACTAAGTGTAGCTAAATAATTAAATGTATATCATATTCAAGTTCTAATTATATTTAAATGCTGTTGGATTGGAAGATGAATTAGATAATAAACAGTGATCAAACACATAATTTAACTCCTAGATCTTCATGTAAGCATACACAAAATATGATTGATTGATTATTTGTTGTTTTTCGTCCCGTCAAGAATATTTCACTCATATTGAGATGTCACCATTGTCGGTGAAGGGCTGTAAATTTAGACCTATGCTTAGCACTCATGGCTTTTAGCAGTGAGGGTTCTTTTGCGAGCCACACATGCTGCGACACGGGACCTACGTTTTTAAGGTCATATCCGAAAGACCCGTGATTCTCACTTCTAATTGCCGAGCTCTTGGCGAAGGAGCAATCACTACCTATTTTAACGTTGTAGGTTTGACACAGCCAGGTGACGAGCACGAGGCTCAAACACACAACCTCCCGATCATGAGGTGAGAGCTCTACCACTGAGCCACTGCGACCCATACACAAAATAAAAGATACCTTAAATTGGTAAATTAATGTTACTCTTGTACATTATGACTGTGTCTTCTGATGGAAACTTAATTTTTTTAATATTTCACAAACAGTTCCTAGCAAATAGGGCCCTTCAGTAGTATATAAACTATAGAGAACAATCCCTCAAAATATTAGAGCAGTATTAATTGTTTTAAGATAATACAGTCATTGAAAGACTGACAAACCAACTCATGATTAGTGAATCATCATGATCACTAATCAATGAGTTGGTTGTCATCTTCAGATGACTGTAATCTTAACAATATACTTGGCCTCAAAATCACACATGTTCTTTCTTACAAGTATGCAAAAAAGCCGAAGGCTCAAGTGAGCGTTCTTCTGATCAACAATCTTGCCACAAGATCCGTTGCGTCGTCGTTTGTTGTAAATGTCGTAACACCACAACTCAATAATCACCATGTTACATCAAACTTTCTTCTCTAGAACTACTGGGCCCAATATTCATTCCCAAATTTGGTACAAAATCATCCTATGGGTATAAGGGGAATCAGACCTTTTGTTTTCAACATGAAGGACAGGACCCCGATCAAGAGGGAGAGATAATTCACGAAAAACAAAATCGAACAAACAAAATAGGCATAAGAGGTTCATTTAAAAATCTATATTCTCAAGCCAGACCATTGGAGCGCAACGAAAAAGGCTTGAACGATGCATCAACTATAAAAATGAAGAAAGCTTCCCCGCCCATAGCGAGGCTCCCAACAGTCGTTAAGCGTGGGATGGATTCAAAGTACTTAGTCCAAATAGAACTCCTGACTAGGAGAACGAACCCCCCGGCAAGCACAGAAACCCCATCCGCCAACTTCCGCACCAACCCAAAGAAAACAAAAAAACATATCACTACCGGGATAACGCACCAACCAACAAGTGGGATCAGGCACCCAAAATAGTGGGTGAGCACAACAACAGAAAAATCAAAATATTCGCACATGATGGACCCATAACTATTTAAGGAAGCTCTCGAGAAACCCAACTACCAGGGGCTGCAGACAGACACCACAGAGACTGATTGGAAATATATTATGAAGCTTGCTCTGATATATGGCAGATCAAGTTGGTTCACCCACAAAAATGCAATGACCCCATGAGAACAGAGGACTGACACCAACAGATGGGGACAGGCAACCAAACATCAAGGGGATAACCCGTAAATTTCTACGGCACATCCAATAATGGGGCCCGCACACAACCTGAAGGAAAGAGACAGCCCAGCAGGCAGAGAAACGATAAACGAAGACCGACACGCAAGCAACCGAAGGCAGCACACCAGCCCCACCTACGACCGATAAGATTAAAAGAGGGCCCGCGAACGGGAAGACACAAAGGCACGCACGAACGCAGAACCTACCACCGAAAAAACTGCCCAAACCGCAGGGCAAACAGCCAAGGCAAAGCAAAAGGGGGCAGGCGCAGACAGCAGACCAAGGGGGAGAGAGAAGACGGAGAGTGCTAGATCAAAACACGGCCGAAACAAAAAACGAGGAGGCCTCGGGCAAAGGGGAAAGAGGCAAAACGAGACAGGAGAGCCAGCGCGGAATAGAAAAAGAAGACGAGGGAAAAATCTACCCACAAAGAGATAGACGAGAGCGTAACAACGAACCAGCGAAGAAAACCAACGTGGGGAAAAGCCATGGACACCAGACAACAATGAACACAGCGCAGGGCCACGAACATGCAAGATGGAAGACAAACACGATAGCCAGGACACAAGGCAAAGCGCAAGAAACAGCAGCAGTGACCGACGGGAGAAGAACACAAAATACCACAGAAACCTCTGTAGTGGTTGTGATACAAATCCACAGAAAAAGCCGACATTCGGAAACTTACGGCTGATGGACCGAATACATATAGGGGAGATTCAAAAGAATTTTGTAAAATCTAAAAGATCGAAGTGATCCTCAGAGGTGGGAGAGGGGTAGCAGTGGACCCAAAGTCCAACCAGTTATCACGAAGAGATCCGAATCAAAGTGTACAGGAGTCAAAAATCTTATAAGGCAACCGAAAAAACAAATCGGTTCTGTTAAAAGAACCAAATGCTGACGAGAAGGCACGTCGCCATACAAAAGGAGGGGCCACAGAAAAGCTGAAGAAAAAAGTAAAGAAAGGCGCAAGCAAGGGAAGCCGGACGCACAAGTAAATATTTACCTTAAAATATCACGAGGAGAAAGAAGAACGTTATGATCATGAGAAAGGCGAGACAATAGTACACCCACACAAAAGGAAGCAGTGTTCATGAAATTTAAAGCGTGGGGTCAACTTAGTTGACTCCAGTAGACAATCTGACCAAGAGTGCAATACCAAGGAGTGTGTGAGAGGCCTGAACCCAGAATCAATGTGAAGTACGGAAGCCGGGTAGGAAGACAGATCGAAAGTCTGGAGAACGGGAGTCTATAGCTATCAGAGGTAAAGCTGACGCCGTGAGGAAGAGAGCAGAGGCAAGAACCACACGAGGCTGGGGAGTGGCAATGTGCAAGCAAGAAGAAGGTGGTACTGAGGGCAAAAGACGACAGGTGGGGGCAAAAAAAGATTCCATGAAGAATACAATTTTAACGATGGTCCTGCTGGCATTCGAAGTGACATGACTTCAGCGTAGCCTGAGTGTATGTGTCACCACGAATTCTGCAGGAACAGTACTAACTGTAGCGGATTTAGGTTACCCTGGGCCAGATGGCGCCGGAAAGGGACATACCGGGAGGACGAAAAGAAACACACACTAATAGTCCCCGGAAGGAGCCGAGATAGCGATGGGCTGTGTGTAGATAAAAAAAGGTCTTTGTAGTGCCTAGAGTACTTGGGGCCGCTCCTCCTCTGATTTTTTTTTCCCAGAAAAACGTTAAAATAATTCGATCGTTAAAGGACACTTGTCCAGGAGAACGGGCACTTTGCACCATGTGATGTGCCATGAATCCCTAACCTGTTTATTAGCATCATACATGGACGAAAACTGTTCATATGGGTCTTCGGACTTTTGAAAAGAGTTCAATGTGACATGCGGTCAGCCTATTTGGTGGTCCCTGCGTGGAATGAATGCTGTGTGTCGTTGTTACCCAAGTTTTGATCACCCCTCGCCTAATCTTCCTTATGATTATGGCGCCAAATGCAGTTAGGTGAGACACTTATGTTCACGTGGTTACGCCAATTTATATTTTACATAGATGCTTGGGACACTACGATTTACAGGGGTAGCAAGCTTTTTCCGTTCTCTCCGTAACATGGTCCAGTAACTCAGACGCCACATTCATGTCTGTCCTTGAACCACAATGAATACTTTGTAAATATAAATGACTAAGACTTATTAGAAAAAACCAACGAAGATGCACATTATAAGCCACAATGAAGTACTGTTCACTGTAAATGATATTATTAATACATATAGTAAAAAGACACATCGAATTGAATGCACATTTTAGAAGCATCCAAATATAAGAAGTAACGGTCTTGTAAAACGAATCGAATACCGATAATAAGGATAACATTTGGTATTTGCCTACATGTGACATACACTAAAACAACTCCACAGTCTCTCCATGTTTAGATATCAACTAAATACACAATAAGTAGTGTCTGACAATAACCCCCATTTAACGCTAAGAATTTTGAACATGTAACTGTCCTATTACCACAGACGTCTTACTTATTTAGAAAGAACACGCTAGATCTCTATTGAACAACAGAACCTGCCAAGAACTACTTTAGACAAGACGTACTAGTGCGTAAGAAATTCTAATAACAAACGACCACCAGAGCTTACTATAGAAAAGACCTATTCTGCGTAGAACTGTACTATCTGAAACAGGACATCTCAGATCTTACTTTACACAAAGGAACAACGCGATTAGTATATGTTTCCATTACACAGACGTCCAACCGACTTACACAAGTACATGTTAGATAATCGCGTACCTTACACAGACGATCCATGACATTTACTGTAGACAAAGACACAATAGAATGTCTTTACACCAGTACCAGACTTATTATGACAAACAGACGCGGTAAAATGTCTAATTACACAGGCACAATCTAGATTACTTTAGAACAAACACGTGGCAGAAATTCTCGATTATAATAGACATTCCAGACATACGCTTATACCAAACATCACCTATAGAATGTCTATTACACAATGCCCTGAACTGATTAGACAATTACATCACTTAAGTAATATCTACATTTATCACTCAGATCCAGATTTACTTTTAACAACAACACTTAAATTTCTACTGAGAATCCTGGTCTCCGTTGTCGCAGCTTGACTTTTCCCTAAAACTTAAATAGTCATCAATCACGGTTCTCCTATCAATCACGAAATCCTATCACGAACATTCAAACAATAGAATTACACTGCATTGTATGTAACTAGTATACATTCAGCTTCTCTGTTGAATCAATTATGTGTTTTACATTCTTCTGCATGATAGTACCTAGAATAAATAGATAATAAGGCAGCGAATAAAATGACCCCATAAGTTACACTTCGGAATATAATCTGATTATTATCCAACAAGCTTGGTGACTTCTATCCTGAGCTTTGGCGGATAGTGGATAGAAATCATACAACTGGATAATTCATATTACTTCAAACCACCCTCTAACTCATGATAATTATTTCGATCACATTTTATATCTTAGACAAGCATTATGAAATTAAGATTTCAAATTTCTTTTGTTACCCGAGCTCGATATTTAGATTTGAACTACCTACGCATCTCATTAACATTACGCCTTACAATTATAACTTCGTTTGGGAATTTTAAAAAATAACTAAAAAAAAACACTGACCAGCTCTTCGATGGTTTAAATCAGAGAATTAATATGCTTTAAAATGAGAATATAATACTTTTGAAAATATATTACATTAGATAAATTGTTTTATAAAATATTAGCATCAAGTGATGATGATATAAGTATAACTACATGGTTTTTTTCACCATTATGATAGTTTCGGAGTTCATGCAAAACTCATTGCAGAATTTTATCGATTTCCTGTCATAGCTCGTTGTGATGCTAGTAAGTATTAGTACATGTTACTTTTGGTTTTAATCTGTTTGTGATGACTGTTTTGTCTCTATTCCAAGTCTAGATGTCGGAGTTGAGGACCTACCCGAGCTAGGTGAAGTTCAGTGCATGGATTAGAGGAAGTTGGAAAAGTTTAATCCATTAAATAAAATGAGTAAATATTCGGATTGAATTTTTAATTCGCGTTTAACCAGATTACCGTGGAACATAGGTAACTGGCTTACTGCAAATTATCTTAATCTGGAGTAAATCGGAAAGAAAAAATATATTAAAATAATCAAATTGTGTTTATATTTAAAAGTATCCTTACCACAAATATTCCAATCCATTTCAAAAGCTCTTTAATAGACGATTCTTGATTTATTATCAATTAGTTAATTGGATTACAGCCCGTAATCTAGTGGAGCGTTTGAAACACGTTGCAATTTACTGTTTTGAACGATTCTTTTTCCTCACCATGTTCTTAGTTCGGACAGATAAGGACAATAATATTACTGTGAGTAGGTTATGTAAGATGTTGTATTACCTCTGGATATCAACGTTGATAACATGCGCCCCTTCTATTCTCAGCATTTTGAGTTCCAGCAATTTTTTATTTTCATAAAAACTAGTATTTTAAACTATAGTTCCTGAATAAATGGGTCAAGTTATACTAAGACATATAATTATGTGTAACTTTTGAATTTGCGTATTATTCTCTAACATCCTTCGTGCATGTTTTTAATTTATTTCTTGTTTTTCTTACACGTTAAAAAGCATCAATTTTCCGAGTTTTAACATAGATGCAATGCATTGCATCTAATTTTTTGCAGAGTAATAATTTGAGATAATTAAGTACACAACTACGTTCTCATAAATGTAACATGTATATATACAAGATACGATAACCAGGTTAATCCGTCAGAAGACGAGTTCGCGTAATCCCGATTGCAATTCTCAGTATTCTATTTCACGCAATCTCTCTAGTAAATCTTACAAGGATTATTTTTGCTTGTTTCATACATGTGGTCTATCGGATTTATATAACACTCGTAATTTACAGAGTTACGTCGCTCAGTTTCAGACGTAACGGGGGGGTGGGGCGGTGTTACATTCTTGACACTTTAATCAGTATACATTAAGACAGGTGTGCAGTACTTTTAAGAATGGACAGGCCTTTCAAATCTTAACTAATTTCTTAATCATATCCTATAAATTTAATTTGCTTCCAACATCTTGATAGACAATTTTCAAGACACTCCAGTTTCACTCCCCATTCATCTATACACTAGTACGAGAAATAGGGAATCCTAGTCATCGTCTGATTTCGGTTCTACCTGGATATTTTGGAATACATACTGGTGTATATAATTAAAAGATATCACACTTGTATAATTAAGTCAACTGGAAAAAGAGGTAAAATGTAATAAATTTGCTTACTGACCAGTTGAAATGTCCACAAACATGAGATCATTCTTGACTAGACCGCTGGGCCCTGGTGATTGGTACGAATACGACAGGAAGGACTTTAGGCTGCACCACTCCACCCCTCTGTAAAATGTCAGAAATGATTACCAAATATCAATTTAATTTTCTTGAGAGACCCAGCAAATTTAAACTTTAATCTGACTGACACAGAGACTGAACTGAACATGTTTTCAGTCCCTTTTCATATTGTTCAATCAACGCCACACTAACAACATTTCAGTAAGTGATGGGCACCATAGTGTGACCTACACATGACGCTTTGGTGGTGCAGCGGTGAGGGTTCTTTGCTGTCCCAACACCTATTGCCTACATGGGTCTCCCATTGTTCTGGCCTCATCCTAAACACCGACCACTCTCATTACAAAATGCCAAGTGTTTGGTGAAGGAGCTGCCAATTCTAATGTCTAACATTGGACATAAAGCCAAGGCACAGTGGACCTCCGGCCGAAGGCAACAAGGTGTGGTCCCCGGGCCAAGGCACAAGTGGGTCCCAGGCCAAGCCAAGTGGTCCCGGGCCAAGGCACAAGTGGGTCCCCAGGCCAAGGCACAAGTGGACCTCCAAGCCATGATGCAAATGGGCCTCCAGGCCAAGCACAGAAGGGCCTTCAGGTCACAAAGCAAAAGACATGACTTTTTTCAGATACAGACGTTAACAAGACAATTCATGTGCATTTCAAGAATGACCTGACTGGTCACTCACTGAGACTGATTGGACATTCATGAATTCATGGAGATTAACAGGTCACTCACTCACTAAAACTGACCCACCTGACTGGTCCGGTGTGGACACTGTACTCCTTTGCTATTAGCCCACTGGAGATGTTCAGTATCTGTATGACTCCCGAGGAACTGCCTACAATGTCGCGTACAAAACTGTTACAAACTACAAAACTGTTACAATGTACAAAACTGTTTTATGAATTACATGTACAAATGTTACAACGTACAACTGTTACAATATAAGTAACGACAAACTGTTACAATGTAACTAAATACATGTTACAAAACACATGTACAAAACGTTCATTACAAATGTTAACGTACAAAAACTGTTTAAATACAAATGTAACAAAACTGTTACAACGTACAAAACTGTTACAATGTACAAACTGTTACAATGTACAAAACTGTTACAATGTACAAAACTGTTAAAGTACAAAACTGTACAACGTAAATGACAATGTACAACTGTACATGTACAAAAACTGTACAAACGTACAAACTGTTAACTACAAAAACTGTTACAGATACAAAACTGGTTACATACAAAACTGTTACCAATGTACAAAACTGTTACAATGTAACAAAATGTTACAGTTAAATGTAACGACAAACTGTTACTACAAAACTGTTACAATGTACAAAACTGTTACGAATGTACAAAACTGTTACAATGTACAAACTGTACAATGTACACAAAACTGTTTACTAACGTAAAACTGTTACATGTAACAAAACTGTACTCAAACTTTAATGACAAACTGTACATGTACAATTTGTACAAAACTGTTACAAGTAGCAAACTGTTAATGCACATGTCACTACAAAACTGTTACAATGTAAAAACTGTTACAGTGCAAAAGTACAGGTAAAACGTTACAATGTCAATGAATCCTCACGTAAAACTGTTTTACAATGTACAAAACTGTTACAAAGTAAAATGTGTACAAAACTGTTAACAATGTACAAAAACTGTTACATGTACAAAAACTGTTACAATGTGACAAAACTGTTACAATGTACAATGTTGTGTACAAAACTGTTACAACTGACAATGTTGTGTACAAAACAGTTACAATGTACAAAAACTGTTACTGCAAAACTGTTACAATGTAACAAAACTGTTACTACAAAAGTTACAATGCTACAAAACTGTTACAAATGTACAAAACTGTTACAATGCACAATGTTCACGTACAAAACTGTACAATGACAAAACTTGTTACAATGTACAAAACTGTATACAATGTACAAAACTGTTACACTGTACAAAACTGTTACATGTACAAAACTGTTACATGTACAAAACTGTTACTACAAAACTGTTACAATGTACAAAACTGTCACATGTACAAAAACTTTACCATGTACAAAACTGTTACAATGTTACAAAACTGTTACAATGTACAAAACTGTTCCAAATGTACAAAACTGTCAAAGTTCATGTACAGACTGTTAACAGAGTACAAAACTGTTACATCGTACAAAACTGTTACAGTACAATATGTTCAGAAAATGTTACAAGTAAACTGCTTACAATACAAGTTTGTACAAAACTGTTACAATGTACAAAACTGTTACAATGTATACAATGTTGTGTCATACATACCTACAGCTATCAGTGGTTCATACATGCTCCAGTTTTTGGTGGTCAGGGGAGGACAAGCTCGTACACAACTTACAGGGGAGACCACTCCATTCAGTAACCCGGTCATCATAAACTTCAGGGCGACAGCGTGACCTTTCAGAACGGATGGGTGATCCGGATTAACAACAGGCAATCGTCCAATCAAATCAGAGAGGGAGAGGTTGGGAGGAGAAATCTCTCTGATGATGGGAAATTTCGTTTTTTTGTCCAGTTGTGGGAGTGCTTCTGACTGAATCTGAAATAATTTCCGACACAAATTATTTATTGGGTAAGAATGTACTGTTAATTTAGTGATTCTATGATGTTGATATGAGGATTCTATGATGTTCATATGATGATTCTATGATGTTAATATAGTGATTCTATGATGTTTATACGATGATTTTATGATGTTAATATGATGATTCTATGATGTTACTGTAAATGGGGAAATATTCGTATGGGTTTTATTTTCGCTATATCGCGATGATATCAAACTTATCGCGAAATTAAAACCATCGCGAAGTGCTGTTCAATGTATTTGGGTATATGATTCCAGCTAGAATATTACTATGCGAAATTTAAACCACCTGCGAAATGCTTAAAGATAAAAATTGAGAAATTTAGCCCGCGAAATTAAAGCCTTTACAAATATATGATAATCTATCAAATTCTATGATGTTTCCAATGATGATTCTATGATGATTCTAGCATGTTTTAACATCGTCAACAAAACAAACCTTACCCCTCTATCCACCGACATCATCAACAAAACAAGATGTGTTTGTGAAACACGAATGCCCCCGTATTCCACAAGCCAGTGGAAGGGGTTTGTCATAAGGATTATGCATGTGAAATATGAAAGGTCTATCCCTTACCATTCACAAGTTATGGCCAATGTTAAAGTTTTTAAAATGTAGGTCAAAATTCAAGGTCAAAGTCAAACATTTTGGTATCAGATAAAAGGGCTTGTCATAAGGCATACACATGCGAAATATGAATGCCCTATCTCTTGCCATTCAAAAGTTATGGCTAATGTTAAGTTTTTGAAAAGTAGGTCAAAGTTCAATATCAAGGTCGGGAGGTCAAAAATTATGGTACCCACGGAAATGTCTTGTCATAAGGAACATACATGTGAAATATCAAAGCCCTAGTACTTACCATTCAAAAGTTATAGCTAAGGTTAAAGTTTTTGAAAAGTAGGTCCAACGTCAAGGTCAAGGTCAGGTGATCAAATATTTTGGTAACATGTGAAATATCATCAACAAAACAAACCTTACCCCTCTATCCACCAGCATCATGTCCCAGAACACGACGCGGCTATCTGTAACCACCAGGGCCACGGACTTCTCTGTCACTGGACAACAAGCCACACTGGACACGCGACTGTGTCTCGTCACTCTCATGCCATCCGACTGACAACGGAGGTCATAGGTCACATCCATGGAAACAGGAGGTGGGGAATCGTCTGTAAGGAGGCCATTCATCAAAAGTCATGTGATAAATAAATTGATTTTCTGGTCATCAAAAATGCTGAAAGTTGTTGACTGAATTATGGCATAATGAAGATGTACACAATTTGTGACATTGTAGTTCACTAATCCATGTTTTGAAAATTTATTTTACCTTGGTTTAAAGTCATCTGATTTTCTTCGCATCTTTTAAGTAATAAATCAAGTAAAATTCACTTAGTTTAAAATTTGTTGATAAAATGGGAATGCTGGGGAGGAGTGTGTATGTGCTTTTGAGGTGAGGGCCTTGAGAGGAGCATAATTTTCCTGTACAGGGCACCCTCACAACATCAGGGGTCCCGAGTCCACTCGTGGCAGTGGGACCCCTGACAAACTTGATCGAAATTATATGGGCTGACTGTCGCAAAGATGCCAAAAGTCACAGAGACAGCCCAACTATAAATCAATACTGCCTCATCAAATTGTCCTCATAAAATTCCTCACCAAAAGCGCCATGTCCCTCAGAGGCCGGGGTTGTGATGGCGTTTGTCTTCCTACGAATTCGGGTGGTCACACTTCCATTTTCATGAAGACATAACAGCACATCTCTCTGTCTGAAGGAGAAGATCTGAAAATAGATTGTTAAGCTCTCGATTTAAGAATGGTTTCCTTTTGTTTAACCATGAGGAGATTGGTAAGCTCTGATTTAAAATGGTTTCCTTTTGTTAACCATGAGGAGATTGTTAAAAGACCCAGAAAAAAATACCATTAAGGTTTCTTCACGGATCACTGAACATGGGAGGACTTTTCTAGTCATTTGCAATTTACCTGGAATTTACCTAGCCTAGATCAGGCCTTTGTGATATCAATTTAATAACAAAGATTCCCGCTTATCCTATTGCAGTTGAATATTAATGGAAAAAATATACTGTATGTACAGGCATACTTCGATTTACTACTTTCGATCATTTTATACCAAAATATCCAAAAATTTTCTAAACGTTTATCCTTTACATTTTTTTTTTATTCAATTATACTTTAATTCACAATTTTTAGGATAGGCCTAATTAAAATTTGTTTTGTTTGCGGTTCCGATCCGACCCAGTAATTTCGACTTGAAAAATATTTTATTCGTATCTACCAGGTAATATTTGTTTTATTTCATGCTGTTGTGACCAACCGAAAGTTACGCCAAACATTTTTTATCGAAAATTCTCTGATTTTACTTTCCGATATTACTTCAGTTTTCTACTTGCGCTCGGAGCTGAACACTTCAAATACGCAGGTACATAAATTTTTATTTAATTATATAAACTGCATAATTTTATAAAGTAAATGTCTGTAGATAAGGGGGAGGAAGTTCTGAAGGAAAACGAAAGATATGGAAAAGATATTCATAATCTTTACGGGACAAAAACATAACCAAACCACGGATTCAGACCCAAACAACTTGTCCGATAAGAGATTGAGAACGTTATGAATTAAAGCCAGATCAAGCGCTGCACTTTCGTGCAATTTTGAGATGCATTATACATGTACAACGTATGTTGTTATGGAAATAAAACACCAGATGAATATTTGTCCAGAAAGGCGGTAAGAGTTCAGTGAAAGATTTGTATTATGCAATAATCATATTTCGTTTGTAAACTAGTGGATATCAATTTGTTATTATAAATTGGACATAATAATTTTCTCCAAACACAATGTGTGACCGTTATGTTCGTTCAAATCATAAAAAACATTTTGAGAGAAGAGAGAGAGAGAGAGAGAAGAGAAGAGAGAGAGAGAGGGAAACGCATTTGTTAACACAGCAAAAAAAATGATCGGACCGTAAATCGATTATAATCCGCGGTATTTCATAAATATTTGTTGCAGAAAATTAAATTCTAAAACCATACGTACAAAAATTTGCATTTTAGTGCACAGCCATATGTTAAGATACAGTGTCTTGACTTTCTTCACAGTCACGATACGACAGGAAGGTTATCTGTAATTTCATCAGAGCACGAGATTTTGCAGCAGAAAAGCTGACTTCAATATTATATTCCTTTGAAAGTTGAAATTTAAAAACCAGTCGGATGGATAAATATGAACTAATGGCTAATTATAGGGACTTTTTGCACATTGAAGTATGGTAGAGTAAATAAATTGAAAAAAGAGTCCTGCTATCAAAACACAGTAAAGAGGCTGTAACTTGTTATCAAAACATCATACTTCGAACAATCATACACACAGTCCCCGCAGACGTTATTCAGGTGTGATTGTACAAACGGCCAGACTCTTGATCAGGACACCCGGTAATTTGAGCAGGTCAATCTATTAATATGTGGAGAGCTTTAAAGCTTCTGATTTAAGGTTGTATGATGTTTTCATTCATTTGGTTTCAGGTAGAGTTCATTGTATTTTTCATAATTTTGGCTGATCTTAGCCAGTTGGTATCATGCCTCTATATTCTTGATAACTGAATTTTGTTTTTTGAATCTGTTGTACAGTTGTAATTACAATATGAATTCACAAGAAAGATAACTCTGTGTTTTAGGCCAAAGTCAATGTATCACTCTTCAAATTGGGAGGAAATTAAACAACAGATTTTTTTTATGTCAGGTTGTTTCTTCAAGACAGTAGATGTTTAGGGTAAGATAAATATTTTTAACAAAAAGCTTCTTGTAAAAAATTAAAACCAACAGACTGAATATGATAACAGCAAATTTCACAACTCATTGAATTACAGCATGAAAGCCGATTTGTTCCATATTTGAAGACCAACCTATCTGCCAGTCACCACTTAAATTATCTTGCTGGCCCATCTTATTTATCTGGTGGCCCCCATATAACTATATACAGTGAAAACTGCTAAATCCAACACCTGTGTAATCAGTTTCACTGAGCATTCTGAACCTTTAATTTAAACAATATTTTATTCACAAAGTATTTAAAGCCTGGGATTGGGCAGTAGGCATTGCCTATTTTAGCTCTCCCCCTAACCCCTCAACATTGTCTCCCATATTTCCTCAGATCTGACAAGTTTCACTGTACATGTATTTGGTAGCTGATAGTTAAATTTTTCTGGTGACTGTAAAATAATCCTTTGTCGGAAGATAGTGTTGGACCCAGATAAACTTAATCTTGATGACTTTCAGATAAATGATGGTTGTAATAAAAGAAATTTTTTACATCAATGGCGTTGGAATCAGTATGACAATGATTCAGTGTGTGTTGTAACCCCTTTCCCGCCCCTCTCCACATGCACTAAACCTGTACAATGGCGATCCAGCCCCTCTCCATGGAATCGTACCTGTTCGTTTTCTCCACTAACCTGTACAAACTGGAGAATCCAGCCCTCTCCATTGCACCTAACTGTAACAACTGGTGATCCAGCACTCTCCATGGGAATGTATTTCGTTTTCTATAACCTACTGTACAAATGTGATCGCAGCACCTCTTCCACTCACTAAGACTCATGTATACAAATGGCGACAGCCAAGCTCTCCATGGGAATCGATCCCCACGTCTGTTTGATGCTCCGGTCCGATCAGATTTCTCGGGTACATGAGAACTAGATTGGTGCCGACAGGACTGATGAGTGAACAGTGTATTCAGTCATTCAGCGCCAACCTGGTCTGACTTCTTCCCTTAAACTGCTCCTAAAACACAGCACACACCATTATAATGTCGTCATCAGAAAATACATTCTTCTACAGAGGTCAATGAATGATTTATACAAAGTTCAAGAAGATCATGTAGTCCTTGATTTCAAGTCTATACTTTTATCGGTAATTAGTCATCATCACACTCTGATGGAAGATCTTAGATGGAAGATGTAGTAGCTAATTCTATACGGACATGATATTTGTGAAAGCTAAGTTCCTTTTCCTGGACACCCCGCCCCCCTCCCCCTTTTTCCACACAAAAACTATGTTAGACATCTTTTGCTGGTTTCCTTTCTAAGAACTTTGTGTGATAGCTGGGTCCCCCTCTCTCACCTTGACTAAAGGCGTAGAGCCAGGTGGACTACAATCATCCTTGTTTGGGGAATACATTATTATAGTGATGGACGTCAGTGGGTGGGTGGGAATCCATTACTTTATAGTGGCTTGCACAGTCAGTGGTGTGGGAGAAATCCATCATATTTAATAGTGGCTGAGCAGGTCAGTGGGTGTGGGGGAATCCCATTTTCTATAGTGGCTGCAGGTCAGTGGGTGGGTGAAGGAAATCCATTATTTATAGTGGCTGACCCAGGTCAGTGGGTGGTGGGGGAAAATCCATTATTTATAGTGGCTGGTACAGTCAGTGGGGGGGGGGGGATCCATTAATTCTATAGTGGCTGGACAGGATCAGCTGGGGTGGGGGAATCCATTATTTATATGCATTTGACAGGTCCCAGTGGGTGTGGTGGACAAATCCATTATCTTATAGTGCTGACTAGGTCGGTGTGTGGCCGGGAAATCCCAATCTTTATAGTGGCCTGGAGCAGGTCATTGGGTGGGGGGAAATCGCAAACAGTGCTAGAATCAGGTGGGGGGGGGGGGGAAGAAATCCATTATGTACAATGGTTATAGAACAGGTTTAGGGTGGTGGGGGAAGAATCCATATGTGCAAGTGGGGCATTGAAGCCGGGGGGTAGGGGGGATTCTCATTATGAACAGTGGGTGACAATCCGGGGGGGGATCCAGTTTATTTATAGGTGGGCTGGACAGGTCACGTGGGTGGGGGGGAAATCCCCGATTATAAGTGGCTGGAGCAAGGTTTACATGGTTGGGAGGGAAATCCATTATGGTAAGTGGCTTAACAGTCGGGGGGGGGGGGAGAATCCATTATGTTACAATGGTAAGACAGGTTAGGGGGTGGGGGAATCCATTATGTGCAGTGGCTTGAAGGCCGGGGGAGGGGGGATTCTGATTCATGAACGCAGTCGTCTGGACCAAGTCGGGGGGGGGGGGGGGGGGGATCCCATTATGAATCAGTGGCTTGACAGGTCGGGGGGGTGGGGGGAAAAGTCCTTATTTAACAGTCTGGCTGAAAAAAAATATATCATTAGTGAGCTACATCATCGTGTTCTTAGATTATTGAAATCATTATGTCCTTAAATTATTGAAACAAAAATACCAACTTTGCCATGTTTTTTGGTTTATGATATAACACTCCAAATGTTTATGCTCTCCCTTAACAGGTGGATGACGTCCTATAAGCTTCATCTGACAGACACCATCGAGAGAATGAATAAAGGACAGAATATCCACGGTCGCGTGAGAGGGGGTGGAAAAAGCAGAGGAACCCCACCCCCCTCCAGCAGAAGTATCCTAAAGAAACCCTCCATACGTAAGCCTAATATTTCACCCCCCCTCCCCCTGCCAGCAGGACCCACATAGTAAGCCCACAGGTTCCTTATGATCCTAAAGAAACCCTCCAATGTAGTCAAAGGCTCCTTATATCCTAAAGAAACCATCCATAGTAAGCCAAATGTTCCT